>PITA01020161.1:0-35610 GCA_004023965.1 Spilogale gracilis
CCCCCCCACCCCCCCCCGGGGCTGCTCGTGGCCGCCCTCACCCGGCCCCTTCTCCCCGCAGGGCTGCTCGTGGCTTACTGCCATAGGTTCGACATCCAGGTGCAGTCGTCCAGGGTCTACTTTGTGGCCTGCACCGTGGGTAAGCTCCCTCCGGGCCAGCCCCGGGAGTGCGCTCGCCTCGCGTCCTTCCTCTCGCTCACACGACTCCTGAGGCTGCGTTTCCTTCGTTGTACCCTTTTGTTTTTCCTCTTTCGTCGTTGTCTTCCGTTCGTTTCTTTGGTCACCAAAGCCACTCACACAGAAGCGACCTTTTCCGTGGAGCCCCTTTTGCGTTTACCATTTTCCGTAGGGTTGCCTGCCTCCGGTCCGCCCTCCAGGAGGGGCCGTTGGCTGACCGGAGGGCGCTTGTTGGTGCGCATATGCTCCCTCCACCAGGCGGAGGCGCTGGGACCCCCTCGTCCTCCTGCAGGGATGGGGGGGCAGTGAGCGTGCATGGGCTGACATTCCGGGGGCCCTTCGGGGTCCATCTGCCCCTTCCCGCCCTGGCTCCTGGGCCTCTCGTCCCGCTCGCTGTCCCTGAACCCCGCCTTGGGCCATGCATCCTGGCGGTGGCTCCCCGAGTGCTGCTGGGGGGGTTTCTGGGGCTCCTTGTAGCTGGAATGGCACGCGTCCTCCATGGTTGGCTTCTGTCGAACCGTTTCTCTAGGACTCGGGGGGGAGGTGGTAAATAGAGCCCCCCCTGCCCCGAGTGCCTGGTGAGGCTCAGACAGGAGCCACGGGCTGGAGCAGGTGCCGGAGACCGGCCTGCAAAGGTCTGTTTCCTCGTCGCTCCTTCCTGAGGCCCCTCGGGTGGCGGTCATTTCGAGGAGCCCTGGCCTTCTGTGCGGGTAGAGAGCCGGCCCCTGCCCGCCCCGCCTCACCGACTGTTGCCCGGGAGTCACAGTCCTCTTAGCGGAGCTCGGGTCCTCTGACTGTGTACTCGCATCTCCTGGTTCAGAGTTACCTGAGTGAAGGGTCACGCGGGTGCAGTCACAGGCCTTTCTCCGGTGGCCTTTCTGGGCCCAGAGTGGGGCCTCGCTGCCGCATCGCTCCTGCGGCCTCTGCCCACCCCCGTCCGCCCCGAGTGCTCCATCGGGGACGCCCCGCCTCCCCGGGCGCCGCGCTCACCTGTGTCCTGCTCTGCCGTGCCCACGACAGTGGGGGTGGCCCGGGCTGCGTGGCTGCCTGCCAAGGTGACACACCGCCTGTCTCTCACTGCAGCCTACGGCATCGGCCTCCTGGTGACATTCATGGCGCTGGCCCTGATGCAGCGCGGCCAGCCGGCCCTCCTCTACCTGGTGCCCTGCACGCTGGTGACGAGCTGCGCCCTGGCACTCTGGCGCCGGGAGCTGGGCATGTTCTGGACGGGCAGCGGCTTTGTGGTGAATACCAGTTTGCTATGAGTGTCTGCGAGCAGTAAGAGCCCAGTAAGCCCTAACTAGAGTTCAAGTTGAGTACGACCTCCTACTTTGACGACTAAGCCCCACAGCCTGTGTCCCATGGTCAGTGTCTCCACGTTCCCAGAAGGTTCTGCTTTGCTGCCAGGCCTGCATGGCTCCGTCCCTCCAGGTGCCGCTGGAGGTCGGGCCTCTCCTCTAAGGTGCCAGTGCAGGGCTGAGCCGTTTCCAGCACCGGGAACGCAGCACCCAGTGCGGCGGGCCCCAGAGCTCCTCTGCAGGGTGGGCGCTGCCGCAGCTCTGGCCTCCCGTGGCGGGGTCCTGGCCCTTGCTGCTGCTGGTTTCCGGGCTGGAGGCCCTCCTCCTGCAGCACCGTGCCGGCAGTGTGGACGTCCACGGTCCCGTGTGCCCGCGCTCCTGGGGCAGAGCTGACGTCCTCCCGCCGCCCTGTCAGTGAATAGGGGGAGCAGCCCCTCCACGGGAGCTCCGCATGGCCCTCGGCATCTCCTGAGCGGGTCCCTCGGCCCCCGGGGCGGTGCCTCTTGAGCGCAGTGTTACCGGGTCACGTGTGGGCACACCTCCTGTCCATCCTGGCTAGAGACGCCGCATGGAGTGGGGCCCAGATGCCGGAACCCAGTGATGGGGCCTTTAGCCCTCCCCCGGACGCTCGGGGAGGCACTCTGGCTTCACTGCCCGCCATCCCCAAAGGGTCTCGGTCCCCGTGAGCGCTGGCTTCGCTGCAGGGCAGGTTGCTTGGTTCCGGAAGGCTCAGGAGGTGGGGGACAAGCCAGGGACGTCAGAGTCAGGGTTTCTGTTGGGCCGCCAGCCTGTGGGCCGAGTGCTGGTGCTCGTACATGGTCCCAAGGGAAGGTGGCTCCCGGGCCTGGAGCCGGACCGTGCAGGGACGCTGACCCATCTGCCCCCCGCCACCACCCCAAGGCTCTCCCGGCCCAGCCCAGGCCTGACTGCGGCCTCTTCTCTTACAGAAGGACCTACCTCGGTCTCCTTGGGCGCCATCTTCAGCCAGTGGCCCGCAGCCTGGGAAGGACTCTGACACTAGCCTCTCCCAGCCACCTCCAGGCGAAGGACTGACCAAGTGCCCCCTGCCCGCAGAGCAGCCCCCGGAAGGGTCCGCGCTGGAGGAGACCGGGGCCAGAGCACACTCCCAGGAGCCTGGGAGCCCCGCGAGCCACACCCCTGAGCCCACAAGCCTGGTAGGCGCCTCGGCCTAGGAGGTGGTGCCGACTCTCGGGCCCTCACGGCCGTGCCACCGCGCCGACAGACCCCAGGACTGGACCTGCCCCCCCCACCCAACTTGGTGCTCCGGTCCGGCCGATGCCCCTGCCCTTCCTCCTCCTCGAGCCACGCCCAGCTGTACCCCAGACCCTCCAGGCCTGCTCCCAGCTCACGTGGCTGCGGCGAGCCCTTCCCCACTCTGGCCCACGAGCTCACCATCTCCGTGACACCCAGCTCCGTGGTCTCGCCTGCCTGCTCGCTGCTTCCTCGGCAAGAGCAGGAGGTGCTCCGCCACCATGGCTGCAGATCGCCCACACCTGGTGCTTCCCACGCTGCCGCTCCCCTCAGGTTCTCGCCCGCGCCGGACGCTGGCCCGCTGAGCCCCATCGTGCCGCCCAGATGGCCAGGGTCAGACCTGCCTCTGGGTCGGCGGGGGCACCCGGTGGGCCCGGCCCTGCCTCTTCCATCAGCCCGGCGCCTGTGCCGCAGCTTCTCCGCCTGCTAATAAACGGCCACGACTTGTCGAACTCGGGTGGTGTCGTCTCTTGGGTCTGAGTCTCTGGGACGGCCCTCGTTGGGGCAGCCGGGCGCCAGGTGCACCGTCATGGGGCTGCATCTTACCTGTCGGCTCCATTCTGTCTTAGCAGCTTAGAGGGACTCGGGGGGGCCCCACCTCCCCACGGCACCTGCACGCTCTCACCCCGCCCCAGCCCAGCCGCTAGGAACAGCACCGGCCAGGCGAGCGTACGCTTCTGGAGCGTGGAGAACATTCCAGAACTGGCATTTTGTCTTCTACTTCACCGACTGGGTTCTCCAAATGTCATGACGGACATGCTGTCGTAGGACTGGCCCCAGGGTGGCGGCCCCCACGCCGTGGCACGCGCCAGTCCCCACAGCCTCCAGACTCAAGCCCGAAAGCTGCTCATACCGACGTGACACGAAGGCACAGGCCCCCCGCCACGCGGTCCCAGCTCCGGCCCCTGTCTGTCTGCTGCTCAGCCACAGAGCAGGCTTGGGGTCAGCCGCGATCCGTTCCAGAACATACCAGCGCCAGCCTCAGACACGGTCTTTGTCAGCCATGCTGCTCTGACGACAAATGATGTTGATTCCAGAAAAACCAGAAGACGTCTCCCACCTGTCCGTGTGTCTCTTAAGACAACAGGTGACCAGGGAGGAAGACCAGCTAGATCCGCCGAGCCCGAGAGCCGCCCGACGGGGGCCAGAGCGGGCTGCGGGGTCCCCGCGGGCCGTCCCCACCTCAACCTGCGCGTCCCTCCAGGCCGTGTTGTTGGCGTAGGAGCCAGAAACTCTCCGTTTTCCTTGTTTGACAAACGGCGAATTCAAAGGCGGATGTTTGTTCCGGAAGTTCCCGTGTGCAGTTGTTGTCTCGCTTCTGTTTGAATCTTACGATTAAACCCAGCTCTGAGAGTTGCCGTGGGGTCGTTGTCTCTCCCGCATGCGGCCGCCAGCAGAGCCCAGGCCCGGCGGGGCGGGTGTGGCCCCGGGCGGCAGGGGCAGCTGGGCCGAGGCGTCCGAGCCAGTCCCCGCCGCCGGCCGCTCGCCGGGCGGAGTGCTGAGCTCCGCGGGCCTGTGGGGTTCCGGTCCTCATTCTCGGCATTGGAGAGTTGAAGGAAGCCGGGCGGCAACTTGGCCCCAGGTCTGGGGCGCCGCCTCGCTTCCCCGTGGTGGTCGAAGACGCAGGGAGGGGAAGCGGTGGCCCCAGCTGGTGGTGGGTGGGGTCTTCCAGGCCACCCGGTCACACGGCCCCAGCCAGGACACTGCCGGGCATGGAGGTGCTGAGTCCCACGTGGTTCTCCCAGGTCATGAATTAGCCTCCCCTGGATGGTGTTCAGCCTGAATGCAGGTTCCCCCCACCCGGACCCTGCTCGCCCTGGACCGGGGGTGGGCCTTGCCTCCCTGAGGGTGGTGAGCTCCGCGGGGCCCGGGGTGGGGGCGGGGGGAGCGGCTCATGTGCTTGTTTTCACGGGGTGGGGAAGCACAGGTTGCCTTCGAGGTGGGGCACAGCTCTGCCTGGCCGTGGGCACTACGGAGTTGGAACGGGGCTGTGAGGACAGCGATGCTCTTTACTGAGCTCCAACGCTTATGTAGCTTCCGTTAACTGCTCATTGCCTCCGTCTTCCCTGAGCGCCTGCTGGGAGCCGGGCCCCGACTCCACCTGGGGTTCCTGTGTGGGGCTCAGACCCATCTGGCCAGAGGACACAGGTCCACGCTTGCCTCTGTCTTGGGGGTCAAGTGTCGGGAAAGGCACCTTGGAGGAGGCAGGTGGGGCCTCTAGTGGGGAGATGAGCGTGGCTGGTGGGAGGGGGAGGGGTCGCTGGGCACATGGGGAAGGTATGGCCCGTGTCACCTGAAGGTGAGGGGGCAAGGGTCCCTAGAAAGAGCCCAGCGGTGGCTGTCGTGGGGAAGAGAGAAGGACAGCCCCTCCCCCCCCAGCATCCTGGCTCGGACGGGTGCAGCAGTGGGAAGAGCCCACCTGCTCTGGAGTCTTGGCTTCTTGCTGGAGCCCTGGGTCCTTGGCCGGGTCACTACCCTCTCTCTGGGGCCGGAGCTGTGTCTCCTGCCAAAAGACCAGGAAACTACTTCGGCAGGGCCTGCCCGTGTGTGCTCGGGAAATGGGGCCACACTGCAGGCAGCTGGGACCCGGAGGGATTGCTCCCTCTCCGGCACTGTGCTTGGCTCCCCATGGCTTCTGGTGCTTCCCACAAGAGGAAGTCCCCACGTAAGGGGCCGTAGATGTTGCCACCAATGGTGGTAAGACAGCTGGTCCCTGAAGGCACTTCAGCATCCCCAAAGTGTCTTGAGCAAAGGTGATGGTTCTAATGAAGGCCGTGTTCTCCTGGGCCAGTGTGGCGATGGGGACCGTGGAACGGGCGGCAGAACCGAGGCCAAGCCACTGCCCCAGCCTGACCAGGACAGACACACCAAGCCCCAACAGAAGGCGTCCAAAGACCCTTACTGGCCCCTTCCCCGACTGCCCCGGCCTCGGGAAGCCTGAGAAACCCTCCGACCAGAGGGGCCAGGAGCGCACGGAGTTGGCTAGGGAAACCGGGAACCTGAGCGAAGTGTGGGCACTGGCTTACGGGTTGTGACAAGGTACGGCGCCCTCACACCTTCTCTGTAAACTGAAAGCTGCTCCCCAACAAGTTCATTTTGTCAACTCCCACACCCCCTTCCGCACGCTGTGTCCCCGGGGTCGTGCAGACTCACCCGCCCGCCGCCTGGCCCTCCACCTGGACGCCGCCCCGCCCCGGCCACGCCCCGCCCCGCCCACGCCCCGCCCACGCCCCGCCCGGCCACGCCCCTCGCTCCCGGGTGCGGGCCGCGGTGGCGGTGGCGGTGGCTGAGGCAGCGGCGGCGGCGGCTGGGGCCTCGGCGGCGGCGGCGGCGAAGTGCGGTGAGTCGGGGGCTCGGGAAGGGGCCAGGGCGGCCGGTCTCCGCGCCGCAGCTCCCGGGCAGGCAGAGCCGCTGTGTAGCCCGCTGCACCCGCGGAGCGGACGCCCCCGGGTGCGCGGATGAGGCCGGGCGCGCCGCGTCCCGGGACACCGGCAGGCGCTCCCATCCCGGAGCGCGCTTTCCCGCCCTCGCTCCGCACTAAGCCGGGCGGAGCCGGTCCCACTGTGGGCGCGGCAGGAACGGGGGGCCACAGCCACTGTGCTCCCCTGCCTGGCTCTCAGCATCTGGGGGCCGGGGCCCCCGCCGGACAAGGGTGCTGGGGGGCGCCCTGGGAGGGGGGCGCTCAAAAGGCCTGCCGCGGAGGGGAGGGGGATGTGTGGCAGGAAAGCCAGCCTGCCATCAGGGCTCTGCAGTCCCGTCAGGAGGATGGGCCAAGAGTCAGTGGAGGAGGCCTGGGCCAGGCCCTCCCCCGTGGCCCATCTCAGGGGGCCGACCCCATCCGGGAAGATGCAGTCTCAGGCCATGGTCGCACCTTTGGGGACCGTGTGTTCACATCAAACACAAGCCCTCCAGCCCCCTTTAGGGTCCACTTACTGGGATTTGGAGGGCCAGCCTCTGGGCACTGGGCAGGTAAGTGGACTCGTGTCCTGTGGCTGTGTGGACCCCAAGCCTACACCACCTGCCTGCGGCCCTGGCCAGCGGGAGTGTGCGTGGGACTGCGTGTCTAGTCGTGTGTGTGTCACTAGCGTGTGACTGCGTGTGAGATTGAGCTGGGAGGTGGCGTATGACTTTGCTCATGGTTGTTGGTGGCGCGGGTACGGTGGTGTGTGCGTGAACCCCTCCTCACGCGTCTCCTTGTCCGGAACATGGGGTCTGCTGTCACTCGTGGGGACCTGATCGCCAGATCACAGGCATCTCCCGAGACCTCGCAGCATGCTGCCCTCCTGTCCCATCAAACCAAAAGTGGAGACGTTGGCGCCGAGCCCACCTCGTGTGCGGCCGGAGCCGCGAGCCCTGCAGCCCGTTCTGGCCTCGGGCCCCATGCCTGCCGAGTGCATGTGTGTGTCTGTGGACTCGTGAGTGTTCGGGGCGCGTAGTACGGCGTGGGAGGGTCTTTAGATGCTGTGCTGGGCGGCCGCTGGCTCCGGCTGCGGACTCCTCTTGGGAACAACCTGTGTTGAGTGGCCTGAAGAGAGAAAATCCTAGTCCTGTGACCGCAGCTGTCCGTGGAGAGCTTGACGCGGTGGCCAAGCTGAGGCCCTGGGGGGGGGGGGCAGGAAAGGCAGGGCGAACTGGCCCGGGCAGGTGTTCCCCTGGCCATGGCCGGAGGAGTCCTGCCCATCCTGGAGGAGGACAGCAGAGGCAGGGGAAGCGGATGCCCCCGTCCGGATTTGCTCTCATCTGTTGGGGTCCAGGAAGGAGACACAGGCGCGGAGCTGAGACGCGCACCCCATTGTGGGCTAGAGCCCTTAGCGCCCAGTCTCTGCGGCTCGCCTGCCTCATCTTGGCAGCAGTGGCCCATTTCATGATAAAAACCCCTGGACATTTAAGAATGGTGTGTGAGGAGGACGGGAGGCGGGGAGACAGAGGCAGAGAGAGGAGTCAGGGAGTCTCTCCAAGCCTCAGTTTCTTCATCTGTAAGATGGGGGTGTTCGTGCCGCCCCCTTCCCTGGGCCCCTGGGAGGGCTGAATTAACTCCCGGTGGCTGCGAGCCCCACGTGTCGGGCACGACCTTCTTGCGCGAGGTGGCTCCTCTCTCTCCGTAAGCACCCCTTGTCCAGGGAAGAGGAGTTGGGGACACGGCTGTCCCCAGCCGTGCACTTAACGCGCGCACCTCTAAAGTCAACGCACGGCTCTGCGGTTTCTCCTACTTCACCTCTGTTCACTAAAAACAATGATTTTGGAATCATTTTAATTGCAAAGAAGGCACGGAGGTCCGCACACACCCCAGCCTCCCTGGGCGTTAAAGCCTTCCGTCCCCGCAGAAGAAGCCTGGGCACTGCTCCCGGCGACCTTGCTCCCGTTCCCCTCATGTTCCGGGCTCCAGTCTGAGACCTCGATGCCATTTGAGGACCTGTATTGATTTAAATGACACAAGTCGTAAGCGGTTGGAGGTTTCTTATTCCCATCTGCGAGTCTTTATCCACTTTCCCAGGTATCACCCGTGTTTATCAGCTCCCCCCACTGGCGCCCTGCGGGGTCCCCAGCTCCCAGTTCCTCTGTGCGTGTCACTAAGGGAGGACACAATGTCATCACTACCAAAAGTATTCTCACAAACACCTCTTCCCATGAAAAACTAACAAAAAGTCCACAGACAAACGGGGGAAAAAAGAGCGCGAGCTTATTAAATTTCCTGGAGGCGTGCTGAGTGATTTATTTCATGAAGTGGGGGCAGCCGGCGGGGGAGTTTCCTGGCGAGGCCCGAGCCCTAGGAGCTGCAGGGGAGAAGCAAGGGAGGCTGCGGGGTGGACAAGGGAGGCCTGTTCCGTGAGCCCGCGGCGGCTCAGAGGGCTGGGGTGTCAACAGTGAGGAGCCCTTTGGGGCTTTACTGAAGTGGGCAGTTGACCCGACTCGGAAACAGGGGACCCCCGCGCTCCCCTTCCTGTCCGAGAGGCTGGACCTGTGCTCCAACCAGCTGGGGCAAGAGTCCTCTGGAAGATTCGGCCCTGCAGAAAGGATGAGGGGCAGAGGGACGTGCAGAGCAGGGGTGAGGAGAGGCCCACCGCAAGCTGTTGATCGCGACTGGCCTGGAGCCTGGGCAGGGCCGCTGGGGGTCTGTGCGGCACGTTATCCCAGAAGCTAGCTGATGAAGGCGTTTCCTGGGGGTGCCTGGCTGGCTCAGGCCCTAGAACCTGTGACTCCCGACCGCGGAGTCATGAGTTCGAGCCCCATGTTGGGAGCGGGGTTTACTTAAAAGAAAAACACCCACACATTTATCGTGCCACGTTTTCTGTGGGTAATTCATCCGGGTGGTCCTGGCTCCGGGTCTCCTGTGGAGTTGCCGTGAGGATCTCAGTCTGGGGGGACGTGTGTAAATCCCTGAGGGGCCACTTCCAGGCCTCCGCATGGTGCCGTGTGAGGGTCCTCTCGGCGAGTGGCCTCGGAGTCAGCCAGGCAGCGCCACCCTCCCCGTCGTGTCTGCCCCCTGAGCCCCCTGAAGCCCCGGGCTGCTAGGAGTGAGCCGTGGGGGCCAGCTTCCGGCCAGAGGGGGGTGAACAGGCTGCATCACGGCGTGCAGCGGCAAGTCACCGGGGACACGCGTGGACGCTGTCACGTTCTGTGGCCCAGGGCCCGTTCTGGACTCTTCCATCAAGGCGCAGCGGTCCCATCGGGAGAGGTAATAAATCAGCGGTTCAGCACAGCGCCTGCCACATGGAGGATGCTGTTTACTTATCTGCGGCATTTTTCCCAGCCGAGGAACGACAGCCCTGCCCTGCCACTGCTGTGAGGCCAGAGCATGGAGTGAGAGGACTGTCCTCTCGGGCAGGACCGAGTTAAGAATGAAGACAACGTACCAGCTGTTCCTTCCCTGGCTCCCCCTCCCGGGAAGGCCCCACACCTGGGCAGAGGCCAGCCTGCAGTCTGCACAGTCCAGGAGAAAACACATAAAGTGAGGACAGATGGGGAAGGGGAGGTGTCCACCATGAGGATATAGATAAGCATGGCAGGTAGCAGGCACAGGAGATGCAAAGGCCCTGGGGCAGGAACAAGGGAGGGAGGAGGAGGGAGGAAGCCAGATGGCAGAGAATGGGTGCGATCAGGTGTCGCAGGCATTTTGCCATCAGTGAGAGCCTTGGGCAGGATTGGGCAGAGGTGGGGCATGGCCTGAGTCCCCTTTTAGCTGCTGAGGATGCAGGCAGCCAGCTGTGCGACGAGGCCTGGGCAGTGCTCCGTGCGGCGTAGGGCAGGCCTGACAGGAGCGGTCCAGTTCTAGATGTGTTCTGCGGGCAGGGCTGACACCACTTCTGGGAAGACTGATGGCTGCTGTGGAAAGGGGTCATGGGGACTCCGGGGATTTCGGTCCGAGTGGTCACAAACATGCTGTGGGAGGAGCAGGTGTGGGGGGCACTGAGAAAGCTATGGGGTTCAGTCGGATTTGCGTCTGATCTGAGCAGCTTGCCAGCCCCTGGGTTGTGGTCATAAATCACCACAAACGTGGTGCCTGGAAACAGCTCCCATTTCACACCTTCCAGTTTGTGCGGGTCCCGAGTCTGGGCATGGCTTAGCTGGGCCCCATGCTCAGGGCCGCCCGGGCTGCCATCGCAGGGCTGGCTGGGCTGCGTGCTCAGCTGAGGGCCTGACCGGGGAAGGACCGACTTGCAGACTCATTCAGGTCATTGGCAGATGAGGGAGGGCGTGGCTGTGGTGGCCCGGCAGGTGGGGCCGCCCTCAGCCCCCACGCGCCACATGGGCCTCTCCTGCACGGCCACGTACTTCATCAACCAACGCGGGGATCGTCAGCTCCCATCTGCTAAGACAGAGTCTTACATCACGCAACTGAGTCACGGCAGAGACAGCCCACCGCCTCTGCGGCATCCCAGTGGGCAGAAGCAAGTCACACACCCTTGGGGTGAGGAGACCACCCGCAGCTGTGGACACCAGCAGGTGAGGGCCCGTGGGGTCACCCGGAAGGACCTCCCAGTAGCCAGCTGGACCCGAGTCTGCAATTCAGAAGATGAGTATGGCCGGGAGCTGGAGGATGTCGGGCAGGTTATTAAAACCACAAGATCGGATGGCACCGCAGAGGGTACACACCTGCGGGGAGGCCATGAAAATTACCCATTAAATCTTCTTCAGGTGGTCTATTTAAAATAAAAGAAAAATTAAAACATAGTCACTGCCACACCCAACTAGAGAACAAAAGGAGGTGAGTGACACTAAATAAATACATGCAGGGGAAGAAAGCCACACCCAGACGTGGCAAGGCAAGAGGCCACTGAGTGATGGCGGGACCTGATGGTGTGGTACAATACCCCGGAAAGATCCCGAATGCAAAGGATTTCCTGACAAGCCAAATAATCCACGTCTGCACAAAGACAGCCCGCGCCTGGGCTGGGGGCCGGGTGGGGTGGAGACAGTCGGGCACCTGGAAGGCGGGGTCCTGTCTCGGCATGCACTGTCGACGACATCTGCTTGTTTGTGGATTCTTTTGATGTTGCTTATGTTTTTCTAAATGCTGTGTAAAAATACTTATCCCAACTAAGGTTTTAGGCACCCTCCCCCTTAAACTTTGCGCCTGAGGCCAGTATCCGGATGCCTTCACCCCAGGCCCTGGGCTGGGTTTTTGCCCCGAAGGCTGTGCACCCACAGCTCACGCCCTCCTTTTGGAAACAGTCACTGGCGAGGGCTAGAGTGGCATTAAGGACACGTTGGCCCGAAGCCGAGACTCTCCGTGGCATCATGGTTGTTCCTGCCTCATTCCCAGGTGGCTCAGCTCACATCTTCCTGCTCTGCACTCGCTTGGAAAGCCCCGATGGCTCCAGACCCTATCTGGCAGATGAGGACAGAGGGGAGGGGAGGGTGACAGGTGTCCTGATTTCAGCTTCTCACTACAACAGTCCCAGGTGACCTGAGATGACCGGTCACCCCAGTGGGAGTGATTGCTCAGTGTCACCCCACCACTGCTGAGCCGGGATGGCTGTCAGGCTTTTCGCCTCTGGCCTGAGCCAAAGAATGTCGGGACAGCGGTGTGCGTATCCGGAGCTGGAGGCCGGTCAAGCCCCAAGCTTGGGCTGGAGACACTGGCGTCCACAGCTCCCAGCTCAGTTCTGTGTGCCCTGGGTTTCTGTCCGACGCTCTGGAGACCCTTGCTCTTCTTTCCCTCTATACTGGCGCACACTGCACATCTTAGAGCCGGGGTCAGTTCTTCTTGAACCTTCTACTGATCGTTCCCCTAACTGGGGACAGCAAGTCTCTTGCCTGCTCATTTCTCTTATTTTATAACCGCCCACTCATTCTTTAGATTTGTCTGGGGTGTTCTCATATATCTCTTGAACACAGGTGGTAACTTATCCTCCTACATTTCTTTCAAAAAAAAAAAATAAGCTCTGCCTCATCCTGTCAAGGGGTTTCTCTCAGCTCGAGGTCACTGTGTGAGCCACCGATCGCCGTCTTGTGTTCTCTCTTATTTTCTCTTAATCAGCTATCTTCCCGTTTGCACTCAGCTTTTGTCATCTATTCTCTCCCACCCCCAATCTTTGCAAAAAACAAATTCTAGACGGCATTTTGTAGTCTGAGAGTCAGGGCGTGAAGGATCTTCTGGAACCTTCCATCCCTCTATCTCAGTCTTAAGTAAACTGCCCACTTCTTTGAGACAGGTTGTCTCCATTACATCTGAGTGAAAAGGGAAAGATAGATCTAAACGGGCAGATTTGTTTTTGGCTGACATTTTTTTTTTAAGTCCTAAATGAACTTTCTATCTTGGTCAGAGGTTTACTTCAATTTAGAAATATGGGTGTTTTGGGAAAGTTGGGTTTTAAAGTGACTTGCTTTTTAACTGGAGACTGGTAACTAGCCTGTGATCAATCCGGCCTTCAGCTTTTGTTTCTCAACATTAAACGGAAGATAAGGCAATCCAGAGTGGCCGCTACCTGGGGGTCTTCACGCGGCTGTCTGCAAAGCTAACATAAGCGCACTGACAACTTATTTGTTGGTAAAAGTGCCAGCTTTTCACTCAAGCAAGAAGTGCCTTGTCTGTGTCAACTATCTGCAAAGACTTTACAGGGACATGAGGGCTAGGCGAAGCTGCATGTCTGTCCTCAACCAGTTGACAGGGGTCTAGAAGGTTCTCTAAAGCCGGTGTGTCTGAATAGTACTTCAGAATGACTTCGCAGTGAGGAAGCCCTGTTGCCTCCATGGCTTTACTGTTTCCTCCTTCATGAGTTGCCGCACCAGCACCAGGCGCCCCTCTTGCCGGAACTCACACTCACAAGGACACAAGCTCCTGCTCTAGCCATTCTTTGCTCATTTCTCTCAAAAATTTTTTTTATTGCAGTGAAATACACACAACATAAAATTAACCATCTTAACCATTTCTAAACACACAGCTCCATGGTAGCAAGCACATTCACACTGTCATACAACCACCCGCACTGTTTCCAGAACTTTCCATCTCCCTGAATGGAGACTCTGTCCCCAGGACGCACGGACTCCCCACCCCTTGCCCCAGCCCTGGCTCCCACTATCTCCTGTCTCTGTGGATGGAACTCCTCTGGGGCCCTCCTGGGAGTGTGGTCCTGCGGGATGTGCCCTTCTGGGTCTGGCTGGCGTCCTCAGGGTCCCTCCACGTTGTAGCAAGTGTCAGGGTTCCTTTGGGAACAGAATAAACATGGAATGGCTAGAGGTGGGAGAAAGGGGTGGTGAGTGGTGAGCTGGGGAGGAGAGTCAGGGCCAAGACTTTGAACTTGGAGGTGAGGAGCTATTGAAAGGCAGGGGAGACGCAGCCTCATATTTGTACAGACCAGCGTCTCTTCTCTGGGCACCGCAGATATTTGGAGCAGGTCACTCTGTGGGGGCATCCTGGCACCGTGGGGGTGGTAAGCGGCATCTCTGCCACCCCCTCATGCCAAGAGCACCCTCAGCTGTGACAGCCACAAACACCCCAGACATCTCCTCAGTGTCCCCAGGAGGCAGACTCACCGCACTGAGACCCCCTGGTCTGGGCAGATCTCTCTAGCTGCGCGGAGGGTGAGCAGTGGGGGCCAGGCCTGCAGTTGGCAAGAACATCACTAGCCCAGGGAAGGGGGGAAGGGACAGGAGCAGGAACGACTGAGTGGGGCCCCTGGAAAGGAGGAAGGAGGTAGGGTGTCAGACTTGGAGGTGACCAGCAAGGAGGGGAAGGAAGATGAAGTGACAGACGGAGTGGCATGGGGTGCGGTTCTAGAGCAGCTTTGGGAGAGGTGGTCCCCAGAACTCAGGGGAGGGAGGAGTGAGCAGCTTGGCTGGGATAAGACACATCCCACGCGGGACATCCTGAGGAGTTGGTAGAGATGCCCAGGTGTCTAGTCCCACCTGAAGCTCCAGAGGCAGGAACTAGAAACTTCTATGTGGGGGTTGCTGGGGGATAAGTGGCCATCGGTGCTGTAGACTCTCCTAGGGGAAGCAGAGAACGGAGGATGGAGAGTGGGGTGGGAGAGGGCCTACAGACAGCGGTGAGGAGGAGCTTTGGCACGGACTCTGGCATGGGCACAACAAACGGTTCGACATGCTTTGCTCTGTGGCTACTGACGTGGTCCTGCCATGATCTGACGAGAAAAGCAGCCACTTAGTGAGAACACGAAGCCCTCCCAGGAGGCCCTTCTATCCCTCCTGCTGCCTCTAGGGATCCCCTCATCAGCTTGGAAGAGGCTTTAGGATGGAGTTTCCTCTCCTGACCACCAGTTGCTCGAGGCGTCCTGATGTGGGGGGAGGTGAGGACAGCTGGACGTCCACTACCCCTGACACTGTGCCGACGCTAGTGTTCTTGTTCTATCGCACCACAGCTGAAGAGGTGGGTGAAGGGCGTTGCTCCCCGTTTTGTTTTGTCCATGAGCCATGAATCTTGATCTTAGAAGGACGCCAACCCCATCCTGCAGTTTGAGCAAAGATTGGCTCCCCTGCCGGGGAAATCCAGGCTGGGCCTCCGGCAGGGCTGGCTCACCTGTCTTGTCCCTTGACGTTATTCCCTGGCTGTGCCTCTCCCCTCCACCTAGTCTCTTCCTTCGGGTCATTGATCTCATCCTCCTGCCTGCTGGTGGCCAAGATGGCGGCCAGTGGTCCCAAGCCTACCAGAGGCAGTTTAGAAGCCCCACCGTGAAGAAGGATGCTCGTTCCCTATCATCAGTTGAACAGTATAAAACTGATCACATCCTGTGTTTTGGTGTAGAAAAGGAGGAGTTTCATAGAGTGCAAACTCAAGGAAGAACTTGGTTGGCTTGCTTCAGTCATGCATAACCTCTTGGGCCAACTGCCGACTGGAGTGAAGGCGTGGACATTGTGACTCACAGGCCCGTGTCCAGTGTGGCCCTGGCACTAACAGGTGGGCATGAAAGTCGATCATGGGCCATAACTAGGTCTGAAGAGGTTAACCACCTTCATGGGGGGGCCAGAGAACTAGTCTGGCTAAAGCTGGAGTGTGCATTGTGGTCTTCTGATGACCAGCATCCCTCCCATCTGACTAGAGAGCACCCTGGCGGAAGGGCAGGTCCTGAATGCAGTTTTTCCCACAAAGATGCCCAGTATCCTGAATCAACAACTCTCTCCTGGGTCAGCACTGCCCACAAAAAGCCTGTAGTGGCTTCCTGCTGCCGCTGTAACAACGCAGGTCTCCCAGGGCTGAACCCCGGCGTGGGCAGGACTGCTCCCCACCAGGGCCCCAGGGAGACCTGGCTCCTGCCTTTTCCTGGCCCGTGACCCCCTCCATCCTCCCCACCAGCAGCGCAGGGTCTGTGCATCTCTGGGACTCCCGCCCTCTGCCTCCCTCTCGTGAGGACCTGGTGAGGACGCTGGGGCCCCCGGGAACCTAGGTCCCCCCCACCCTGGGGGCCGTGGGAAGGTCCCACCTGCAAGATCCCTTTAATGTGAGGGGACATAGCCAAGGTCCACAGGACGAGGAGACGGACATCTTTGGGGCCATGATTCCGCCTGCCACAGGGTCTAAGCAAATTCCAATTTTTGTGGAAGCACCCAGAGACACAGTCATATTGTTTGGGCCCAGCAGTCACTGCCTTTTCTGGGCTTTGCTTGGTTCAAAGGCAGATTTTACAGCCTGATTTTTATCTGCCCCTCACTGAGCCTGCCAACTGCTGGATGAGGTTTCCCTGCCCTCGGAGGAGGCCGCGTGGGGGTCGCGCCGGGGCGCGAAGGCGCTGGTGCGAGTCCAGCCCAGGGTTCATCGGGGCTCAGCTTCTCCTGAGTCTCCTTGTTTTGCTCAGAGGCTGGCTCCTGGCTCTCCCCATTCTGGATGCTTCTGCATGGAAACAGCTCCCGGGTGTCCCAGTGTTCCCCACGGTTCTTGGCTTCCTCCTCACCTCCTCCAGTGTGTGGCGGGCATGCCTCCTCTCTCCCTCAATTCCTCCCTCCCTCCATTTTTTCCTTCTTTCCTTTCTTGTGGTAAAACACACAACATAAAATTCACCACCTTAACCATTTTAAGCACACAGCTCAGCAGCATGAAGCACACTCACTCGTCCTGTGACCACCCCCACCCTCCATCTCCAGAATTTCCAGCTCCCCACACAGAGACTCTGTCCCCACCGAGCACGGGATCCCCCCCCCCCGTCTCTGTGGGCGGGACTCCTCCGGGGCCCTCCTGAGAGTGGGGTCCTGTGGGCTGTGTCCTTCTGGGTCTGGCTCCTCTCTTTCAGCCCGTGTCCTCGGGGTCCCTCCGCGCCACGGCAGGGGTCGTGCTCCTGCGTGGGGACCTCACTGTGTGATGGACATCTGGGCCGTCTCTACCTCTTGGCCGCTGCCGCGAACACAGGTGTGCAGGAGCCTCACGGCCTCGCCTCCGGTTCCTCTGGGTGTCCACCTGGGACGGGCACCGCGGGTGCCTATGGTCCCTGCATGGGACAGTTCCATGAGGCTCACAGGTGACTGTATTGCTTGAGGAGCCGCCACACCCGCTCGCCCCAGCGGCCGCCCCATTTCCCAGGCCTGCGAGACTTCTGATCTCACATCCTCACCAACTCTTGTCTCCTTTTTTTGACTGCAGCCATCCTAGTGGGCGTGAAATCTCCCCCTTTAGTTCCTGCTCTGTGAGGAGTGTATGGCCAACTGATAAAGTCAGAGGTTAAGATGGCCCGCAAGTCTGATGCCATGTGCAAGCGGGGTGTTGGGCAGTGAACTGTGTCCCCTCAAATTTCAGGCTGAAGGCCAAACCCCCAAGATCTCAGAATAATTATTTGGAAATGGGGCCTTTACAGAGGTGATCAAATCAAAATGAGGTCACGAGGGTGGGCCCTGGTCCTTGACGACTGGTGTCCTTATAAAAAGGGGACACTTGGAGAGCCAGGCACACAGGGAGACCATCCTGTGAAGGCGGAGACAGAGCTGAGGTGACGCTTCTATAGGCCACCTGTCACCAGGATCGCTGTGACGGGCAGCATCTAGGAGAGCCTGGGGCGGGTTTCCCTTCATGGCCCCAGAGGAACCAGCCCCACTGCAGCCTTGATTTTGGACTTCTGACTTTCAGGGGGGAGGGACTGGATCTCTGCTGTCCGAGCCAGTCTGTAGAGCCCTGTTATAGCAGCCCCAGGAGACTCACACAGGGAGACCCCCACACCACTCTGGGGTGTGACAATTCCCTAGAATGACTCAGAAGTCACTAGAAGCCATGACAGTTGCAGTCATGGGGGATTAACACGTCAGATTCAGATCAACCAGGAAGGACTGCACGGCAGAGGCAGCTGTTTCAGTCCACTTGGGCGGCCCCAGCAGGGCACCACTGGCCAGCGGCTGATGAACACCACCTACTTATTTCTCATGGTTCCGGAGGCTCGAAGTCCAAGTCTGAGGCACCGGCAACTTCCACGTCCGGTGAGAACCTGCTTCCCAGTTCCCAGATGGCCATCTTCTCTTCGTGTCCTCACAAGGAGCAGGGGCCTCTCTTGTAAGGGAACTCATCCCATTCATGGGGGTTGCACCCCATGACCTAATCTCCTCCCAGTGCCCCCACCTCCTAATACCATCACCTTGGGGAGTGGGGTTTCAGCATATGGAATTGGGGGCACACAGACTTTAGCCTACAGCCCCAGGAGGACACCAACGTGGCACTTCCGTCGTCCTCCCCCTGTGCAGTAAGGGGGGTGTTGTTCTCGGGACATGGAGGATAACACACATGAAGTATCACCAACCTGAATGGCCCCCTTGACTTCCTGTTTGGGGGTCCTGAGTTTTTACTGGGACGCCACCACAGTTATGACTGATTCGTTGACTGACTCATTGATTGCCCACATGGCTGATCTCAGCCTCCAAGAGCGCACTGCCCAGGAACTGAGGGCAAAGTCTGGCCTTTTCCTTTCAGCAATCCTAAATTTTGCCTACATGTGCTTTTCATAAGCTCTCTCTGTCCACTTGGATTCCCACTCCATTCTCTGCTGATGAGATTGGCCTTCTCATACTTCTTCAGGAACAATTTGAGAGAAGAGAAAGCAGTCATGTCCCATGAGTACTCCGTGGGCCGTGGATACATAGAGGGGTCTTGCTTGGGACAGTATAACCCAAAACGTGGTCTTCTCTTCCAAGGACATCAGGACTCCAGCGGCTGACCTCAGGGCAGTGGATGCGTGTGTGGGCTGAGGCTGGCCATCCGTGTTTTCCAGGCAGGGTCAGCTGGACTCTGGTGCCCACAGCGTTTTAGCTGGCATCTGTCCAGCATGTGGCTTGATGTAACACTGACAACGGCCACTAAGGACAGCTTTGGCTCCATCCACGACATGAAGCATATTCCCTATTGTTCAATTCTAAATAGTTTATTTGGGGGCACCTGGGTGGCTCAGTCAGTTAAGTGTCCGACTCTTGATCTCAGCTAAATATTTTATTTAATTAGTTATAATTTCTTCTTGGAATCATTAATCTGCTAGAAATAACTTTAGCTTTTCAGTTACAATTTCATTAGTTCCAGTTATCTAATTTAACTGCACTGCTGTGAGACATGTGGATTGAGTGTAGAATTTTTGGGTTTTGCCGATAATTGCTTTGTGGCTAGGTGTGTGGTTGATTTTTGTCAACATTTTGTGTGTGCCTAAAAAAACTAAGTTTATCCCCTAACATAGGGAATATAGGTCCAGTAAGTTAACCTGTCCAGTGTCGAGTTTTGGTACTGGGTACATAAGAGTCTAGAGTTTTTCTCTCTTCCATTGTGTGCCTTCCTTTTTTTTTTTTAACAAAAGACCACGTAAAACACCTAGCTGACTCAAAAGAAAAAAACCTAAGCTCGCAAATTCTTCTAAGTTTAGTACATTTGTACTTTTTCTTTCTTCCCTTTCTCCATTTTTTATGTTTCTCATTCTACTTTCAGTTCTATTACTGAAGTTGCTCTTAAAATTTTATCATGCATGCTTTATGAAGGCTGAAATTTATCTAAACACTTCTTTTCCCTCGGAGCCTTACAGTCTTTCAGCTGTCCTCATCCCTCCGTCTTGTTGCTGGTTCAGCCTTGGTATCTGTGCACCCCAAGTCGTCATTATTATTGTTTTACAGACTGCTTTTCAGATGTTTCTTGATGTTTGCTGGTTCCCCTGGCTCACGGTGTTTGTCACATCTCACCTCTTCCTTCTAAATCTGATTTTAGTCTTCGTCAGCACACCCTTTAGTAGTGTTTTCAGTGCAGGTCTGTTAATCGAAGCTTCTCAGCCTTCCTTCAAATGTCTGCATTCTGGTCTCTTTCTTGACCAGGTGGGCTTAGACAGATGATTTTTGGCGGACACCTATTTCCACCCAGCTCTTTGAAGACATTATCCGCTCACCTCCAGTTTCTCTTCTGACGAGCTCTTAACCTTTGTGGTGGCCTGTCCTTACTTTCTTTTTTTTTTTTTCTCTTCTTTTTATTTATTTATTTTTTATTGTTACTTAAGTTTTTTATTTTCCAGTGCTCCAAGATTCATTCCCCACTCCCCACACCCGGTGCTCCACGCAATAGATGCCCCCAGTACCCACCACCAGGCTCTCCCATCCCTCCACCCCCTCCCTCCAAGTCCCTCAGTTTGTTTCTGTGTCCAAAGTCTCTGTTGTTTCGTTTCTCTCCCTGGATTACCCTACTTCCCATTTACTTTCCTTCTCCCACTGTCCTCCAGGTTACCCCTCATGCACCGCAAGTAAGTGAGACCATGCGATACTTGACTTTCTCTTCTTGGCTTATTTCACTCAGCATAATCTCTTCCAGTCCAGTCCATGTTGCTACAAAAGTGGGTATTCATCCTTTCTGACGGAGGCATAGTATTCCATTGTATATATGGACCACATCTTCTTTATCCATTCATCTGTTGATGAGCACCTTGGCTCTTTCCACAGTTTGGCGATTGTGGCCATTGCTGCGATGAACATTGGGGTGCATATGGCCCTTCTTTTCACTACATCCGTATCTTTGGGGTAAATGCCCAGTAGTGCAATTGCAGGGTCATAGGGTAGTTCTATTTTTAATTTTTTAAGGAATCTCCACACTGTTTTCCAAAGCGGCTGCACCAGTTTACATTCCCACCAACAATGCAAGAGGGTTCCCCTTTCTCCGCAGCCTCTCCAACACTCGTTTTCTGTCTTGTTAATTTTGGCCATTCTGACTGGTGTAAGGTGGTATCTCAGTGTGGTTTTGATTTGAATTTCCCTGATAGCTAGTGACGCTGAACATTTTTCCATGTGTCTGTTAGCCATTTGTATATCTTCTATGGAGAAGTGTCTCTTCATGTCTCTTGCCCATTTTTTGATGTGTTCATCTTCTTTTTGGGTGTTGAGTTTGAGTCTATCTTTACTTTCTCATTACTTCTATATCTCTCTGTTTTTGTTCTGTAGATTTACTCTGAAGATTTATCTGTCAGGCCTGGCACTGTGCCTTTCAAATTCGGGTCTTACAACAGTTCTGGGAAGTTCCCAGATAATTCCTAAGATTGACTTCCATTTGCCTAGTCTCTCCTTCTCAAACTTCAGTGAGCTATGCGCATCTCAGACTGCCCCCTCAGGAGTACTGTGGTGGGCAGAATTCTAAGAGGGTCCTAAGATTTCTGTCCCCTGGAACACGTGCCCCTGTATGAGGCCTTCCCCCTGAGAAGAACCGCTGAATATGATGTCATGGTCACTCCCTGGATTCGGTCACATTAGATGAGCAAGGTGCCAGCATGTGGCTCCCACTGCGGCCTCACATTCTGTGTAGCTCCAACCTAGCACACTGCAGTGAGTTTCCGCCACTGGCCTGGACAAAGTGGCTGCTGTGCTGTCAGAGGCTTGTGAGCTAAGACCAGCCCCTGCCCAACAGGCAGCAAGGAAGCAGGGGGCCTCAGCCCCATAAGTGCAAAGAAACAAATTCTGGCAACAGGGAGCTCAGCAGCAGTCCTTCCCCAGCTGAGCCTCCGGATGAGAACGGAGCCCAGCTAACACCTAGCTCGCCACCTAGTGAGAACCGGAGCAGAGGTCCCAGCTGAGATGCGCCAGTATCCTGACCTCAGAAACTGCAAGAGAATGGCTACTGTTCTAAGCTGCTGCATCTGTGGTAATGTGGACAGCAGCAGCTGGTGGACACACCCTCTCTGAGTGGGCCCCTGCTCACCCCACCTCCTGCTACAGGGCTTTAGGCAGTCTGTCCTTGCCGTGTGGAAATCTGTTCCTTCCATGAGCGCTTACTGAGTTCCTACTCATCCATCAGAACTCAGATAACACAGGGCGTCTGGGTGGCTCAGGTCACACTCTCAGGGTCCTGGGATCAAGGCCCGCGTCCGGCTCTCTGCTCATCAGGGATCCTGCTTCCTCTGCTTCCTCCTTTCTCTGCCTGCCTCTGCCTGCTTGTGATCTGTCAAATAAATAAATAAAATCTAAAAAAAAAAAAAAAGAACTCAGATAACACATCCCTCCCCCAGGAGGCCCTTCCTGATCCCCCCCCCCACCGTCTCATCTAGATCAAAGCTCCTTTTTACAGACTCAAAGCCCCATGGACACATCCTTATTTTTAAGCCTTAATTGTAGCTGTAATTTTAATTTATTTGGGTCTCTGCCACTAAGATTTACGCTCTCTGGGCTCAGAGAATCTCATCTACCTCATTCTGGGCTGGGCACTTAGCACAGAGCATCCAGACCTGGCCTGTCATAAACATCAGACGAGCGGAAAGCTGAATGAATAGTGCTTCTATATTCGATGCTAAATAGCACGGGGCCCCTTCTGTGCCGTAATGACAGTGATGACAAGACAATTTGGAGAACACAGGAATCCTTAGAAAACCCACAGGCTTGGGGAGGGGGCGGGTAGCAGGGGCAGCTGGGGCTGAATGAATATAGTGTGTGTGTGTTTGGTTGGGGGAGCGTCAATGAGCTCATACACTAAACTTGAGTTTCCAGCCCTAATCACAGAGGTGAATCTTGGTGTCTTTGTCCCTAAAACATTTCATCAAGCGATTCTTAGAGATTCCCTGGCTCCTCAGAAGGCAGTTCGGCTCAAGTGTAAGAATAAAGGGGCAAGTGTTACACAGCTTCACTCCTCGCCACCCCCCCCACCCCCCTGCATCTCCCCTTTCTCATCAGCTCCAGATGGTAGCGGAGAGGCACGGAGTGGCCATTCCCAGCAGGGACACACTCCCCTTGGGGATGGAGTATTTTGGCTGGGCCCCAGCATAAGGTTCCAGACTCAACAATAACACGGAGCACAGTCGCACGAATTTGAATTTCAAATGAACAGCAAAAACTTCTTTTCTAGCATAAGGACGTCCCGAGTGCGGCATAAGACATATGAAGGGCGGTGTTAGTGAGGTTCCCTGGAGAAACAGAGCCAACAGGAAGGAGACAAGTATTTTAAGGAGCTGGCTCACAGACCACAGGGGCAGCACGTCAGGACTCCGCAAGCGGACTGGAGACCCAGGGCCGAGCTGATGCTGTAGCTCCAGCCCCCTGCTCTCCTCTGAAGGCCTTCAGCTGATGGCACGTGGCCCACCCACGGCAGGGAGGGCCCTCTGCAGGGCTCAATCGGTTCAGCATCTGCCTTCGGCTCAGGTCACAATTCCGGGATGTTGGGACTGAGCCCCGAATTCGGGTCCACGCTCAGCGGGGAGCCTGCTTCTCCCTCTCCCACTTTGTGCTCCCCTCCCCCAGCAAATAAACAAAATCTTAAGAAAAAGTTAATTACACCCAAAAATCAGCTTCAGGGCACCATCTGGAATGACGCTGGACCGGAAAACTGGGCAGCATAAGCTAGCCAACTAGACACGTGCAACTAACCATCCCAGGGACGAACTTACCCCTAGAAGCACGCTCTGCTCCTCGGGGCTTCTTCCCGACACCCCGGCGGCCCTCCGCGACCCCGGGAGGCCCGCGCACACCCGGCGCTGGGGCAGGAGGTCCGCAGACTCGGGGCGGGGCGGTTCTGGTTCGCGGCGGCCCCTTCCCGGAACTGCGCCTCCCTGCAGGAAAGCTGTGCCGGTGGGCCGCCCTCTGAGCGCTTGACACCCGGAAGCTGGAGACCGGTGCCCTGAGCCTTCCCAGGAGACCGCGGGGGAGCACCAACTCTCCCTGACCCACACGGCCTCGGGGCCCGGAGCGGCCGGCTCGCGAGGTCTCAAGAGGCCGCGACAGCGTCTCTCGCGGGACTAGGACCCCGCCGCCGCCCAGTGAGACGCCGGCTCGGGTCTCTCGCGAGACTGCGACGAAGCCGTGGCCCAGTGAGACGCCGGCTCGGGTCTCTCGCGAGACTTCGACGAAGCCGTGGCCCAGTGAGACGCCGGGTCTCTCGCGAGACTGCGACGAAGCCGTGGCCCAGTGAGACGCCGGCTCGGGTCTCTCGCGAGACTGCGACGAAGCCGTGGCCCAGTGAGACGCCGGGTCTCTCGCGAGACTGTCGTGAAGGGGAGTTCTGGACGCGTGAGCGTGAGGAGCACATGGCTGCTGCCCGTCCTCTCGGAGCTGAAGGCCCAGTGAGAGCCAGGGCCCGGCATACCGGCAGCGGAGGCGGGCAGCGGGGATGCTGGCGGCCGCCGGTGGTCATGCAGGGCCGGGAAGGACGCCGCGGGCACCCGAGCTGGCGAAGGGCCGGGTTCCGGCTTGTTCGCTCCTTGTGCGCGTCTTCTGTGCGGTCAGGCCGAAGGGCGGCCTGACACGTCCCCGCCGCGGTCCTCAAGCTGTAGACGTGTCCCCTCCCGCGGCAGAGGGGACCGTGTCTCCGCCCGCAAGATGGGGTGACCCTGGGGTCCGGGGTCCTCACAGAGGGACGCAGAGGGCGGGAGACGCAGGGACGGCAGAGCCCGCGCTGCTGGCGGGGAGGGTGGAGCGGGGTCTCCGTGGGGCCCGGGGACCAGCCCTGCCCGCGCCCGGGTTTAGGGCTTCCGAGCCCAGAACGGCGCAGTAGTAAGTGTGGTTTCTTCCCGGCCCTGGGCGTGCGGTGGCTTGTTAGGGGCATCACAGGAGCGTCGTGTATCCCTCCCGGCCGCGAGGAGCCCACACGCACGGGCCCAGCCAGCTGTCCCGCTGAACCCGCGTTTTGTTTTTTGTTGTTGTTCGTAATTCAAATAAATTAAAAAGATTTACTTGTCATAAGGAGACAGGGAGAGAGCACAAGCAGGGGAAGCCATAGGCAGAGAAGCAGGCTGCCTGTGGGGCTCATCCCGCCGAAGGCACACGCTTAACCCACGGTGCCACCCGAGAGGAAGATAAAGCCCACGTTGTATCACGGAGACAGGCACCCTGCGGAAGGCGGCCACCTCTGCATGAGTGAAGCCCTTGCTCAGGGACGAGAAGCGTCCTCCCGGCCTGACCCTGTGTTTCCGTCCTTTCCTGCTGGCTTCCAGGTCGCCTTCCCCGTGTCCAGGAGCCATGGAGCCCAGCGCTGGTGACCCACAGCTTGTGCCTGGGCCAGCCAAGGAAGTCCCAGCTCCCGATGCCACGTGCTGCCGTGCGGCCCTCTCCGCTGTGGTGGCCACTAGCATTGTCATGGTCGCCCTGGGAGTCCTCGTGGGTAAGTGGCTGTGAACTTGACGGGTCCACACACCGGGGGGCTCGGCACAAAGGCACTTAGGAGTGCCTCAGTGGTACCCATGCCATGACCCCAGAATCAGAGGGCTGAGGGTCCAGGCACGGACTTGAAACTGGGCCACCAGGCCACCAGGAGATAAGTCGGGCAGGCCAGGAGCCCTGGCCTGGTGCACACTGGGTGGCAGTCTGGGGTGAGTGGGTGCATGGGCGGGCCAGGCACCCTGTATTCGCCTTTCCCACGGGCTCTCCCAGGAAGTTTTCACCGTCGGGTGAAAAAGACAAATAGAGACAGCGAAACGAACTTTTTTAAGTATTGAGAAGTTTGAAGAGTACTTGTGCTTTTTGATGTGTAAAGAATGAACAGTGGGGCGCCTGGGTGGCTCAGCGGGTTAAGCGTCTGACTCTTGATTTCAGCTCAGGTCACGATCTCAGGGTTGTGAGACCGAGCCCTACACCAGGCTCCAAGCTGGGTGTGGAGTTGGCTTGAGATTCACAGTACAGAGAGGCTATGATTTTGTATGGTTTCCCCAATAGAATGATCTAGAGATGGCTACATTAGAAATAGTAGGCAGAGGGGCCGAATAGCAGGAAAGGAAAACCTGTCTGTTTGTGTGTACCAGTTTTTCAGGAGCGGGGGGCACAGGTCTCAGAACCGGGTTACCTGCGGGGTGGGGGAACAGCATGCACTCGAGCACAGGAGGGAGACCTTTCACCAGATGCCCTTCAGTGGCTTCTGACCTTGAACCCTGTGGATCCATTACGCCCACTCACGATGTGGTCTTGTCTTAAAATACAAAAGCGATCCCTGCAGCTGGTGGATGCGACATGTCTGTGGTTTACAGCCTGCACGTCTGCACGCACACGTTTCTGGGGTCATACCTCGTGCTGTCTTATGAGACTTCAAGACGTGACAGTGGGGCCTTCATGCCCTTTGGGGACTTGCCCCTCTGCTTCCACCGTGGGTCCTAGATCCCCTGCTCATGCTTATATGGACATGCCCCTTGAGACTGTGAGCCGTTCTCACTCCTAGCCACCACAACCGGCCCCTCTGCCTGCGATGTCTCCAGGCTGCGATGTCTCCAGGCTGCCGGGATGGCGGCCCTGAGCCCTGGGGGCTGGTTGGACTTAAAGCCATTCACATTCAACAGTATTTACAAGTGAGGTGGGGGGGGGGGTGTGTGTGGTGTGCAGGGATGGCTCAGTCAGTCCCTTTCGAGACTCTGCCTCAGCTCTGGTCTTGAGCTCAGGGTGGTGAGTCACTCCACGCCCGGCGTGCAGCCCCCTTAAAAGTAAGGTCAGTTCTCCTCCCTACCAGCCACCTTCACAGCTCCTGGACACTGCCCTGACAGTGCACATCTAGGACGTCGTCCTGGGCAGCACTGCTCTGGGACAGGCTTATTCTGAGTTGACAAGTTTCCTCCAGTTTCATTTGGGGGTGTAAAGGTGACCTTGCGTTCCCAAAATAAGGGTAGTACGCGGCAGTTGGAGCGAAAAGGTTCTTCTGTAGCAAAACAGTAAGATGGCGGTCCCACGTGGGTTTCTCTGATTTTTGTACGTGTAGATAGCTCTGCCTGTTGTGTTTTTTATATGCTTTTGTGGAGGATCTGGGTCATGTTCAGCCTGGTGTGACTGAGAGGCCCCCTATTGGCCGTGGTGTCAAATGCGGGAAGGTTGGTGCTGTGTGTGTGTGTCCCCGTGCTGGGGGAGGTGGGGGCGACCTAGAAGCCCGCACACATGTTAATAACAACATAAGTACAATCCTCCTCAAGAGCCCTGAACTTAAGGAAGGTTTAAGAAACATCTACACGGTTTTTAAATTTTTCTTTAATAA
The DNA here is from genome assembly GCA_004023965.1 of Spilogale gracilis. Taxonomy (NCBI): domain Eukaryota; kingdom Metazoa; phylum Chordata; class Mammalia; order Carnivora; family Mephitidae; genus Spilogale; species Spilogale gracilis. The sequence continues at coordinate 26,554 of PITA01020161.1, forward strand.
AATTAAAATCCATCCCCTTCCCACCCAGCTCACAATTTTAGCTGGCAGCGCTAGCTTTGAGGGAAGCTGGGCATCGGGCACACGGGACCGCCGAGCTATTGCTGAGTTTCTCTCGGGTCTGTTACTATTTCAGAGGGAAAACAGGCTTCGTGGCATGGGGGCGCCTGGTGGGCTCAGTCCGGGGAACAAGGGATTCTTGACCTTGGGGTTGTGAATTCAAGAACCACGTGGGGTTGGGGCGCCTGGGTGGCTCAGTCGTTGAGTGTCTGCCTTCGGCTCAGGTCATGGTCCCGGAGACCTGGGATCGAGCCCCACATCGGGCTCCCTGCTCGGCGGGAGGCCTGCTTCTCCCTCTCTTGCTCCCCCTGCTTGTGTTCCCTCTCTGGCTGTGTTTCTCTCTGTCAAATAAATAAAATCTTAAAAAGAGAGAGGGAAAAAAAAGAAAAAGAATCACGTTGGGTGTAGTGATTACTTTGGGAGAAAAAAAGGAAGGAAGGAAAGGCTGAGTTGGGTTATAGAGCATCGGCATTTTGGTCTACCCGATAGGCTGTTTGTTTCTTTTGTTCGCTTCTAGAATGAGAAAACAGACTGTGTTTGGAATTGGCTCCAGAAGCATGTCCTATTCTGTTGAATAAACAAAGATCCAGATGCCCACGTAGACGAATATTCATTCACCACACACAGAATTGGGACCCAGCTTTTTTGGTTCATGTAGCCACTACACTTTCCACACTTAGAAACCCACGTTTTCAGCGGTTGCTGTTGTGTTCTTTATTTTAAAAATTCTCATGAGTCTTAGTCTTGGCGGTCGTGTCCTTGTTGTGATGCGCAGCGTGGGCATGGGGTGGCCCGTGGATGGACAAGTCCACGGCTGGCGTCGGGCTCCCCCGCCTGCAGCTGCCCGCCCACACCACGCAGCCCTCCGGCGGGATCCCGGCCTCAGCCCGCTCCTCTGCAGCGGCTCTGCCCTTCCCCAGCCCCCTGTGTTCACGGGTCTGAGACTTCGCTGTGCGTCCTTTAGACACGGTGTTCCCAACAGCTGGAAAGCCACGTTCTCTCATAGGGTGGCATCACGGGGCTGTGGCCCGAGGGTCGTGGCTGTGGCCCGGCCCCTGTAGCATCTGGTGGGATTGCTCCCAGTTGCTCCCACCAGGGAGGGTCTCCGGAGGCCATTTCAGCCACTTTTGGCTGAAGCCAGCTTTGGGCCCTGAGCCAGGCACACCTGGTGAGGCAGGGGTGAGAAGGAGCCCGTCCTGTCCTCAGAAAATGGGGGGACGCTGGGTGCCTTCAGGTGGGTGACCGTAGAGTCCGCCACCGAACCCGGAACACGTGTGAGAGGTGAAAGGGGGCACTGTGGGTGATCGTTCAGGGCCCCCCAGAAGTCGGCCCACCAGCTCGCTCTTGGGGTGACGGCCCCCGGGTGGCTGGGGGCCTTCGAGGCTGACTGGACTGCACCCTGACCCCGAAGTGGGGCTCTCTCACGGGTCCTGGTCTTGTCCGCAGCCTCCCTCTCTACGCAGGCTGTGGACGTGGAGCACACGGCTGAGCTGCGAGGGGTCGCCTATGCCCCCAGCCTGGGCCAGGAGGGCTCGGAGTACTACCGCACGCTGACGGCCGCGCTGGAGAGGCTGGTGAGGGCCCGGCAGGGGGGAGTCCCAGGCAGGCACCGAGGCAGGGTGAGGGCACATGGGGCGAAGAGGACGGGGCCGCTGTGGTCGGTGCTGGTGAGCCCTGGAACGCAGGGGACGCGGCATCGGTGGGGGTGGATCCCTGCTGGGCTCGTACGCAGGTTGAAAGGTGGCGAGTTGTGGTCCAGTGGCGAGATCAGAACCCACACACGGGGCTGGGGGGAACCTGAAAGAGGGCAGCCGCTGCGGCAGCAGGCAGCAGGTCAGGTCACACGGGGTTTCCGTGGGCTCCAGCCGCTCCATGTGCGGGTGCCCACCCGAGGGAAATGAGAGTCGTGTCCACACAGGAAGCCCGCACACCCACGTCCACTGCAGCGGGCCTCACAAGAGCCAAACAGTGGAAATGTCCACCGATGAGTGAACGGATAAACACAAGGAGGGCCGTCCATGGGCAGGAGCGAGGCGCCCCATGTGCCGGCCCGGGGACAGACCCTGAGCCCACGCTGCTCAGGGAGGGCGCCAGAAGGCCCCACGGGGTGGGAGTCTGCGCGTTGACACGCCCAGACCAGGCTGCTCCGTGGACGGGAAGGGGGCGGGGGGCTGGGGGTATGACTACCGGGGGAGGTGGGGTAGCTTTGGGCCTGGTGAATGTTCAGAAGTCGGTTGTGCTGTAAGGGAAACGGCAGCCAATGTGTAAATATGCAGCCGTTTTCCAGGAAAAAAAAGACGCGGCCGTGATGGCAGCACAGGTTGGTGAGCACGCTGAAACCGTCCGGTTGTGAGTTGTGAGGTAGGGGGAGGACATCCCAACCTGAGAATGCACTGTGGATTTCACTCAGAGAGGCAGGCAGGTCACGCGTTGAGAAGTCCCGGTTGGGAAGGAGCACTCTGCCTGTGGCCGGGCAGCTGTGCGGTGAGATGGGGAGCAGGGCGGCACTGCCCAGTCACCCCGTCCGCACCGGGCTCGGCACTCTTCCCTGGCCGCACAGCAAGGTCCCCGGCCCCTCGGGCCCGACGACTCGCCTCACGCAGCCCAAGAGGCGCCGCGGAGGAAGCCTGTGCGTGAGCGAGCGTGGCTCTGCCAGTGGCTCCTGTTTGCAGGCAGTGAGGGACACATTTCAGCTAGTCTCCACGTGACAGGAGAGCTTCTTTATTATTGTTATTGTCTTCCCAACCTTTTAACGACGGAAACACCGTCTTCGTTTGCGAACTGCGCAGAAACAGGCAGCGATGTGACTTTGGCCCGTGGGTGCCAGTTTGCGGAGCTCAGGCCCACGCCCTGAAGCGCTGGCCAAAAAAAATACAACAGCAGCCCCGTGCATGATTTAGAATTTTCTAGCAGCTACATTAAGAGGAGGAAAACAGGTAAATTTAATTTTTAAAAAAGGTTTTATTTATCTATTTGACAGAGAAACACAGCTAGAGAGGGAACACAAGCAGGGGGAGTGAGAGAGGGAGAAGCAGGCTTCCGGCCGAGCAGGGAGCCTGATGTGGGACTCGATCCCGGGTCTCCGGGACCATGACCTGAGCCGAAGGCAGTCGCTTAACCAACTGAGCCGCCCAGGCGCCCCTGCTAGTAAATTTAATTTTAACAATATATTTAATCCCAAGCATCGAAAATATTACCTCTTCATGTCATGGACATCACTAAAGCAGGTATGGAAGAGAGTTCCTATTCATCTTTTTTCTTTTTGCATTGCATTTTCAAAACATGGTCTGCATTTTGCCCTCATAGCGCTATACGGATGCTAAGTTTTCATCAGGGATACTGGATCAGTACCCGGATCCCATGACATTCACGTACCTGAGTTGCTCCGAATCTACTTAGGAGTGTTCCGGTAGCTGGAGTATGTGTTGTGGAATTGAAGCGCGAGTTAACAAAAGTGTGGAAACCAGTTCGCCCGTGGTACCAGCCGTCTCAGAAGCTCAGTAGCCGCGTGTGACCCGTGGCTGGCCCGTGGGGCAGGGCAGGCGGAGAACGCTTGCTGGTTTGTGGAGTGTTTGCGGGCCAGCCAGCCTGCATGCGGGCAGTTATGGACATGGACCCGGAGAGTGGAAGTGAGAGGAGCCTGCTGGAAGGAGTCTTGTTTCCATCTTCAGAAGCAGGCACGGTGGCCATGTTTAGCAGCCACGCCAGAACACGGACTGTGAACAGGGACACTGTTAGTGACTCCACTGGGGAGAGCAGGAACATCGGGAAGGCTTGTCACCCTAGGTGTCGGTCACATGAGGTGCTGGGGAGACTAGGAAGCCCCAGCTGTGGCGCTGCTGGGACAGCACCTGGGACAACACCCATCCCGTTCCCAGGACGGGAGCCTTTCAGGGCTAACTCTGAAACAGTTGCAAGAGACGTGGCCAGTGGCTGCCCCAACAGCACATGGAGGAGAGGCAAGTTCTAAGAGCGTGTGTTTGCACAAAGCAGGATTTTTTAAAATGCAAAATTCACATAAAATAAAGTCAACCACTTTTTAAGTTTGTTTATTTAAGTGATCTCTGCACCTGATGTGGGGTTTGGACTCAACAACCCCAAAATTAAGAGTCAGATGCTCAGGGCGCCTGGGGGGCTCAGTTGGTTAAGCATCTGCCTTTGGCTCAGGTCATGATCCTGGAGTCCTGGGATCGAGCCCTGCAGTGGGCTCCCTGCTCAGCAGAGTCTGCTTCTCCCTCTGCCGCTCCCACTTATGCTCGCTTGCTCCCTCTGTCAATAAATAAATCTTTTAAAACAAACAAACAAACAAACAAAAAGCAAGGATGCTCCTTCGACTGAGCCAGCCAGGAACCCCAAAGTTAACCATTTTTGAAGTGAACAATTCAGTGCCATTTAGTGTAGTCACAAAATCATGCAACCATTACGTCTGTCTAGCCGCACAACATTCCATCATTCCCAAAGCAACCCTGTCCCCATCAGCCACCCCCCACAGCTCCCGGTCCCCAGAGGCCCCGGTCCAGGGAGGAGCCTGTTCTGGGCTCACATCCCGTGTGACCTTCTGTGTCTGGTTCCCTCCCCGAGTGTCGTGGGCTCAGGGTCTGTCCCCGGGGCCGCGTGGGGGGGGGCGTCCTGCTCCTCTTCATGTGGATGGACCCTGTTTTATCCATCCATCTGCTGATAGGGCAGTATTTTCATGCGGGTAACTTCCAAGTGCATTTCCCTGTGATGTACGCAGCTCTGGGACCCCTGTGTGTACTGAGTGTGAGCAGGGACGCTTTTCTGTGCCCTTCAGCTCTGCGTGCGCACGGCGGGTGCCCGCGGGACGGGCGCCTCAGCGTGTGCTGCTGCTGTTGCTTCTTTTGCAGTTCGTAAGCACCTTCCAGAAGACAGAGCTGGAGGCCCGCTGCGTGGGCTGCACTGTGCTGGGCTACAGGTGAGTCAGGGTCCGCTCCGGCTCAAGGAACCCTGGTAGACTGGCAAGGGATTCCAGAAGATTCCAGCAGGAGCCCTCCCTCGCCATGGGCTGCTCTGCCACCTGCAGGGAAGGGAATTCCAGTGTCTTCGTGCATTTCCGGCTGCACTTCCTGCTGGAAGCGTTGCGGTCACCGGGCCTGGGCCTGGAGGAGGAGCTGTTGCAGCGGGGACTCCGAGAAGGGCTGCAGGGCCGTGGCATCCCCCTGGCGGCCCACGGCACCATCGTGTCCGCTGAGCTCACAGGCAAGTACGCGCACGCCGGACGGGTGAGCCGGCTGCGGGAGAGGGAGAAGGCGAGAGTCGCGTTCCACTTGAGGCTTTCAGTAGCTGCTCCGTCTGGTGACGCGCGAGCGCGCACACAGGGCCCCGGCAGCGGCCCAGCACTCCACTCAGCTGCTGTAACAGGACGGCTCAAGACTAGACAAATGGGCACAGTTGTGTACTGATAAAACTTTATTTTACAAAATCAGATGGTGGGCTGCATTTGGCCCACAGCCATTGTTTTCCAGTGCCAGCGCAGGAACGAGAGTCAAAGCTGTGCCCAAAACTCTGATGATGTTTCCCTGTCACGTACCGAAAACCACGTAAAATCTGATGACGCGTCCGTTGCCATCTGGGAGCTGGTGGGAGCCGGACGTTTCAGTGTGTCATCACGTTAAAGACTGACTGTACAGACCCTGTCCTGCGGCGTGTTTAGGGCCCTTCCCCACCAACCCTGACACGCTGGTTGAGTCTCGATAACCTCTGTTCCGATGCCAGTTGGGTTCCCTTGGTTTCCTGCCTACACAGCCCGTTGAGGTGACCGCCAGCCTCACGCGGCCCTTGGGCACGTGTCATGCAGCCAGTGAGACTGAGCAAGAGGCCGTTGCATTTGGTCTCATCTTAAATTGGTTCAAGTTAAAATTGAAGTGGCTCCCGTGGTAGTGCCGCTCTCGGCTTTGCAGCCCCGTGTTTTCAGGGAACAATGGAACTCACTGAGTGAGCTTCTCTCTCCTGTCTCTTTCCCTGCAGGAAGCCAAAAAGGGCCATCGCCAGAAAGAGACCTAAAGTCAGGTATGTCTCACCCTCTCCCAGGAGCTCCCTGCCCTCTGCAGTTTCTCTGATTGCAGTTGTGTGGAAGGGTTTCCCAAGACCGCTTTCCAGGACACAGAGGGTCTCCCAAATGCAATAAGTGCCACTTTTGCACACCCGTCTCCTCCAGGGGCCAGGAGGGGATAGATTCATAGTCCTGTGTGCACGAAGGAGGGAAACATGAGGCACTTCGACTTACACGCAGCTAAACATGAGTGAGAGAAAACATTAACGATTTTTTTTTTTTTAAGTGGTGGAACTCTGCTATTAAAAGGCAAGAACAGACAGTTTGGAAAGAAAGAGCAAGTCCTCAAGGGGGTGATCCAGGCCCTGGGGGTGCTGGGCAGTGTCCGGGGACCCCTGTGGCTGTAAGGATTGGGACCTTCTGCATCGAGCGGGTAGGACCGGGAGAGCTAGCCGCTCACCCCCACAGAGAACAGTCCGGCCCCACATGTGACTGGGATACTTAAAATGGTCAGCACGGTGAATTTTATGTTGTATGCGCTTTACCCCAACTTGGAAAGTTGGATTTCACCTGTACTTCACCTCACAATACAGTGTGGGTGCTGGAAAATGGGGGTGTACCCACGGTGCCTGTCTTTGTGTTGCATCGCCCTGGCCTCTGCTGATCGGCGGTCTTGTGTTACGTCTCTGTACTAATTCTGAGAAAGTTATTTAGAAATGTTCAGGGCTAAGACAGTGAAAAAGAGACGTTTTCTGTGCTCTAGAGACCCTGAGTAGACCTCTTGCAGCCAGGAGGGATGGAGTGGGGCTCAGGAACTTGGCTCTTTTCTGCCCTCAGGTTACTGTCCAGGGAGCACCTTTTCCTGCCGGAACAGCCAGTGTGTGACCAAAGTGAACCCAGAGTGCGATGACAGAGCGGACTGCTCCGATGGCTCTGATGAGGCTCAGTGTGGTCAGTGTCCCATCTCGCCGGTCTCTGGGCCGTTTCCCCTTTCCAGGGTCAGCTGCACCTCACACATGGGCAGCCCGGCCTGGTACTCAGTGGAGCGGGGCTGAGAAAAGCAGGCTGGGGCGGCACCCAGGCTCTGGCTGAGCAGACAGGCCCTCACCACACTGCAGAAGCCTCACATGCCAGGAACTGGAGCTCTGTCCTGCAGGCAGTGGGGTTCGGGCAAGGGGGTCTTACAATTAAAGTGCTGTAAGAACACTCAGGGTTTTCTAGCAACGCCAGCCCATGCGTAGGGTAAGAGCAGCAGTTTAAGCGTGGGGAGGAAGAGGGCCAGTGACCAGAACGGTGGATGCGATTGTCTATGTGAGTGAGTCAATACGTCGACTCACCGGCTGTCAGAAAGTAAGAGAGTCCAACACTGAGAGTGAGGCGAACATCACCACGTGTAAAAGCCGTTGCTCTGCTACATACAGATAAAAGGCAAAAACCCCACTCGTGACCAATAGCAGCAAGAATACACGCGCCAAGCCTGTTCACACATAGAGCCATAGCACTTCACTGAAGGGCATCGAGGCAGACTGAAGACCAAGCCTGTTCACACATAGAGCCATAGCACTTCACTGAAGGGCACCGAGGCAGACTGAAGACCAAGCCTGTTCACACATAGAGCCATAGCACTTCACTGAAGGGCATCGAGGCAGACTGAAGACCAAGCCTGTTCACACATAGAGCCATAGCACTTCACTGAAGGGCACCGAGGCAGACTGAAGAAGCCGAGACCCAGCGCCCCACAGAAAGGTGTGTGTATGAGGATTTTGGAACTTGCAAGGTCCACGATGAAGGAGACATCTGTAGGGTGTGGCGCCCGGCTTGAAGGAGGACATACGGAGGCTGATTGACGCTGGGGGCTCCAGTCAGGATCCACAGGGCCCCCCTCGGGGTCAGTGATTCACTGGGAGGACTCACAGAACTCGGGTGTTGTGTGCGCAGGGACAGCTTCTTCCCGTGAAAAGGTCATCAAAGGAGGAGGCGCATGGGCGGGGTGTGGGCAAGACCGGGGCTGAGCGAGCTTCTCGCTGCCCCCTCCCAGTGGAGTGGTGGGGACAGCCCCGAACTGTCCCAGCAGCGGCATGTGACCAAGCAGGGCAGATCGCGGAGCCTTGGTGTCCCGGGTCTGTCCTGGCGGCTGGCCCCGTGGCCGAGCAGCACCAGCACGGCGCTCTCTGCGTGCCACCGCTGGCCGGACCAGGTGCTCTGGACGGGTGGGCCGAAACAGTGGAGACGTCACCTGTCACGATGCAGGAGGCTAGAGGCCTGAGGGGCAGGCGTCGAGGGTCTCGTTCGCCCTGAGCTGGTGGAGAACCGGTTCTGGGGCCTGTTGGATGCCAGGCCCCTCTTGGCTTGAAGAGTCACCCAGATCTCTGCCGTCAGGTTCACATGGCATCCTCCCCACGAGCCCGAGGACTCTCATTGGATTTGGGCCCTCGCTCCTGATTTCCTCTTACTTGGTCATCTGTGAAGGCCCTATTTCCAAATAAGCCATATTCACCAGCACTAGGGGTTAAAACTTCCAACATCTTTTCGTGGGTCTCAACTCAGCCCGTCATGGTTTGCAGCCCCTCCCGAGGCCAGGCAGGTATGACGTGGCCCAGGCCATCGGTCCGTCACACCGTAGCATGGACTTTGTGGGTGACCTCATGCCCTGGGCCGACAAATCTGCCCTTATCACATGACACTCCAAGGGCTGACAGGTGTCCTCCCAGGAGGTAGTCAAGGGCCAGACTCTTTGAAATGTGCAGTGGGCAGCCCGGGGGCTGCTGAGCTCACGGTCTACAGCATGGCGCCCTGAGCTGCCGTCGAGATCTCAGACGGGCCGCTGGCAGGGAGGAAAATACCCACCAGGCAGCTAGAAACACAAGAAAGCAGGTGTTGACCCTTTGGTTTCTGAGTTAGCACAACCCTGAATTAAGTCAGGAAGTGTGAAGTTCCCACCCTGACCTAGCCTTTGGCCATGAGCCACGTGACAGGTGGAATACGGCCAA
>PITA01020162.1:0-35604 GCA_004023965.1 Spilogale gracilis
GTGGGCTGAAATCAGAGTTTATTCATCTATTGTTCTTCCTAGCCTGTGAACTCATCAAGGACCATTGACACAGAAGGAATTTAATGTTTGCTTAATGGAACCTGGAAAAATAACCCTCTTACACTGTTGGTGGGAATGCAAATTGGTGCAGCTGCTTCAGAAAACAGTGTGGAGATTCCTTTAAGAATTAAAAATAGAGCTACCCTATGACCCTGAAATTACACTACTGGGTGATTACCCCAAAGATACAGATGTAGTGAAAAGAAGGGCCATATGTACCCCAATGTTCATTGCAGCAATGGCCACAATCGCCAAACTGTGGAAAGAGCCAAGGTGCCCTTCAATAGATGAGTGGATAAAGAAGATGTGGTACATATATACAATAGAATATTACACCTCCATCAGAAAGGATGAATACCCAACTTTTGTAGCAACTTGCACTGGATTGGAAGAGATTATGCTGAGTGAAATAAGCCAAGTAGAGAAAGTCAGGTATCACATGGTTTCATTTATTTGTGGTACATAAGGGGTAATATAGAGGACAGTAGGAAAAGGAAAGGAAATGGGAAGTAGGGTAATTCAGGGAGGGAAACAAAACATGAGAGACTTTGGACTCAGAAACAAACTGAGGGTCTTGGAGGGGAGGGGTGGGGGGATGGAAGAGTCTGGCGGTGGGTACTGAGGGCATATATTGCATGGAGCAGTCGTGTGGGGCATACACAATGAATCTTGGAACACTGAAAAAATAAAATAAAATAAAATAAAAATACAAGGTATAAACAGTTCTTGTTAGTCTCTTAACATCACAGTGAAAGCAAGTGTCAGGCATTTTCTCTTCCTTTATTTAGGTTGAAAAACATGTTTTTTAAAAGTTCTACAGGAAAAAAGGGAGGAATATAAAACTAAAGTTTCAAGTAGTAATTTTATGTTAGGAATTTCACATATATTTCATTTAATGTTCTCAATAACTCTACCCATTAAGTCTTTATTATTCAGAGTAACAGTGAAAATATTTAACAACCAGTACTATATGGGCATCTGTCAATCAGAGTGGGCATTAACCCTATCAGAACACAGCCCAGCTGTAAACAGTTCCTCCATTCATGGTGGTAAGTATCAGCTGAATATCAGCCCTGAATAGATCATCCCCACCTTACAGATGGCCAGATTAATGCTCAAAGAGTTTACCCTCACATAGCTTATAAGTGGTAAGTGGAGAAACTAGGACTAGACCTTGGATAAGTCTGAGTTCCAAAACCAGTGCTCTTTCCACTATACAATGATGCTTCTCCCAGGTCTCTAAAGCCCAGTAAGAGTGTGGAAGTTCAGTCTGAGTTTCCTGATTTCTAATCAAACATCTATTCACTAGACTACTTACTTCCTCCAAAAAGAATAACCATTGTTTATGACTCTAAAGTAATGACCCTCATTCTACAAGTCACACACAAAAAATAGTCATGTTGCTTTAGAGTCACGCTTCGTGTCTTAGTAAATCTGAGTGAGACATTTTTATTACTTTATATATTGAAGGGGTTAGCAAAAGGAGACAATTCTTGAATAATGCTCCTGACTCCCTCTGAATTTCTAAAAGTTTGCCTTTTTTGAATTTGAAATACATAATGTAGTTCCTTTCAGCAAATACACTTCAACTACTGAAGAATAACCCAAATGTAATTTTGTTCTGTAAAAGTTCAGGGCAATACATAGTATCAGCTGATGAATTCTAGCCTAAGACCTTATATGTTCTATGAACATATGTTCATTTCCGGATCCTGTTATTTACTCAGTCCTTGAATCAGCATTGCATAGCATGATGGTCAGACACTATACATCATGTCAAATCCCTACTGGGAATGAAAACATTCAACGATGGTTTACTTTAAGGTTGTTTTCCATTACAGCCCTGTAGGAGATTCTAATTAATTTGTTTCTACTACGAAATCAGTTTTTCTCTGTAAAGAAAAGGGGATTCCCCCCCCCATAGGTCAGTTTACTAGAATAAAATACTAACTTACAGGCAATCAACTCATTCTGATTTGTGACCAAAATTAATTTTTCTGGCAATAGAAGAGTGAGCCTAGGGAAAGATTATCACTTTACAAATGCTTTTTTAAAAGACGTGATTTCTTCTTTTTTATACAATAAATGGTGAATGTTTTAAAAATGCAAAATTTATAGAAAGACACTTGAAATTGCTTCAGAAGAAATCAACCAAACTACAAAATGTGTTACTTACAACTATGCCTACACAAGTACACAAAGAAAATACTGTAAATATGCCTTCTGCAATATGCATTTTTAATCCTCTTTACATGCAAGTCACAGGACTGGCATTCAAAATATCTAATAATCACTGTGGCACTCGGCCAATCAAAATGAAAGTCAACCCTAACCCTGTGGCAGAAGACTAGAGTCCTCCGCTATACCACAAATTAACTCTTTGGTTGCTAGGTAGTAAGAAGGTCCTGGGGTTCTGAGAGAGAGGATCAAGTCAGCAGGGGTGGGAGAGGCACTCAAGAGGCTCAGAAAAAGAACTACTTATCAATCACTAGTAGGTATTCAGTATTTTAATAACCAGTACAATTGTATTAGCTAGCAAATAATTATCATTAATATATTTCAATGTATATTGTATTTTAATATTTTATTAAATATTACTATATTATTTAAAAATAACCTGTATAGTAGGTAGCTTCTGGAAACTAATTCTGCCAGTCAATATGCTATACTTAAAATGTCCATCACTGCCTGTTACAACCCTAGCCCTTTGCCTAACTACCCTACCCTTAAACCCTGCTGCCCAGTCTGCCATGTTATATACCATACGACTCAGATACTCACTGCTTACAGCCACCAGGATAAGACATAGCCAGTGGGACTCAGTATGAACTCACAGTCCAAGGGCTGAAAATCCACAGGCCAGCCAGCAACCCTTTTTGGCCTAACACAAAAAAGATAACCTAGCCAACTAATCAGATTCTCAGTCTTAGGATTTTGAGTTAGGAAACACTCAAGCACACTCAAACACAAAAGACTAATGCAAGTAGCATGAAATCCTTTCCTGGCAGGAAATGAGAATGGGAAATATAATGACAAAGGTACCACTAGATACACAAAGGAAGGGAGCAACTAGGGTTGGACACAAGAGTCATCAGTTATTTGCAGAAGGAAGTATAAACATCGCAATCAGAACATGAAGAAGGGTGGCGATCCAGGTGCCAGGAGGGACAGAACACAGATCTCTGTTTTGGGTTTATGAATTGAGGGCTTCCTACAAAACAGGAAACCCATAAATAAACCCAAAATTATAAGGTAAATTGATCATCAACAAAGGAAGAAAGAATATTCAATGGGAAAAAGACAGTCTCTTCAATAAATGGTGCTGCGAAAACTGGATGGCAACATGGACTACTGTCTTACACCATCCACAAAAATATATTCAAAATGGATGAAAGACCTAAATATGACCTGAAACCATAAAAATCCTAGAAGAGAACACAGGCAGTAACTTCTTTGACATCAATCATAGCAACTTTTTTTCTAGATAGGTGTCCTGAGGCAGGGGAAACAAAAGCAAAAATAAGGGGCGCCTGGGTGGCTCAGTTGGTTAAGCGACTGCCTTCAGCTCAGGTCATGATCTCGGAGATCCGGGATCGAGTCCCACATCGGGCTCCCTGCTCGGCGGGAAGCCTGCTTCTCCCTCTCTCACTCCCTCTGCTTGTGTTCCCTCTCTCGCTTCGTTTCTCTCTGTCAAATAAATAAATAAAATCTTTTAAAAAAAAAAAAAAAGCAAAAATAAACAATTCGGACTACATGGAACCAAAAAGCTTCTGCACAGCAAAGAAAACAACAAAACTAAAAGGCAACCTACTTAATGGGAGAAGATATTTGCAAATGACCTGATAGAGCGTTAGTACCCAAAATCTATGAAGAGCTTATCAAACTCAACAAAATAATCCATTTAAAAATGGGCAGAAGACATGAACAGACATTTCTCCAAAGAAGACATTTACATCACCAACAGACAAATGAAAAGATGTTCATGGGGCGCCTGGGTGGCTCAGTTGGTTAAGCAATTGCCTTCGGCTCAGGTCATGATCCTGGAGACCCGGGATCGAGTCCCACATTGGGCTCTCTGCTCGCCGGGAAGCCTGCTTCTCCCTCTCTCACTCCCCCTGCTTGTGTTCCACCTCTGGCTGTGTTTCTCTCTGTCAAATAAATAAAATCTTTAAAAAAAAAGATGTTTATCACCTACAATTAAGGGAATGCAAATCACAATGGCAATGGGATATCACCTCATACCTGTCAGAATGGCTAAAATCAACAACACAGGAAACAACAGGTGTTGGCAAGGATGTGGAGAAAGGGAAACCCTCTTGCACTGTTGTGGGACTGCAAACTGGTGCAGCCACTCTGGAAAACGATATGGAGTTTCCTCGAAAAGTTAAAAAATAGAACTACCCTACAGCCCAGCAATAGCAGTACTGGCTATTTACCCAAAAACTTAAAAAAAACACTAATTCAAAGTGTTGCATGCACCCTTATGTTTATAGCTTTATTTATAATAGCCAAGATATGGAAGCAGCCTAAATGTCCACTGATTGAGGAATGGATAAAGAATATGTGATGTGTATATATGCACAATGGAATATTATTCAACCATAAAAAAGAATGAAATCTTGCCATTTACAATGACATGGATGAGCTAGAGAGTATAATGCTAAGTGGAATAAGTCAGAGAAAGACAAATACCATATGATTTTACTCGTATGTGGAATTTAAGAAATGAAACAAAGGAACATGCAGGGAATAGAGAGACAGAAAGAAGCAAACCAAGAAACAGACTCTTAACTATAGAGAACACACTGATGGTTGCCAGAGGGGAGGGTGGGGTGGATGGGTTAAGTGACAGAGATTAGGGAGGGCACTTGTGGTGATAAGCAGCGGATGATGTATGGAATTGTTGAATCACTATATTGTATACTTAAAACTAATAAAACACTGTATGTTAACAGGTATTAAAATAAAAACCTAGGGCGCCTTGGTGGCTCAGTGGGTTAAGCCTCTGCCTTCGGCTCAGGTCATAATCTCAAGGTCCTCGGATTGGAGGCCCACATTGGGCTCTCTGCTCAGCAGGGAACCTGCTTCCTCCTCTCTCTCTGCCTGCCTCTCTGCCTACCTGTGATCTCTCTCTGTCAAATAAATAAATAAAATCTTTAAAAATAATAATAAAAAATTAAAAAATAAAATAAAAAACCAAAAAAAAACCTAAAGAGCCAAAACAAAATTGGGGGGTTCCCAATAACACGACTTACAGATAACCTAGAGAAATTCACCTGGATTGAAACTATCAACAAAACCCCACTTCTACTTGACCACTAAAGGCCTGATTTACTCACCCTACAATAAGGGTTTTTATTTAAAGTGTGGTTCTTGGACCAGCAGCATCAACATTACCAGGGAACCTGTTAGAAGGCAAATTCCCACTGCCTTCTAACAGGCAGAAACTCTGGGGGTGGAGCGCAGTGCTCTGTGTTTTAATAAGCCCTCCAGGTGATTCCAATCTAAGATCAAGTTTGAGAACCCTCAAACCTGGCTTTGCCCAGAGTGCCAGTATCACCTGGAAGTCGACTGCTGCTTCCCTTAGAGAATGTCAGGGATAATCCTGCCAGACGCAGATTCTCCAGTTGGTCAGATTTGCTGACCAAGGAATGCACTTTTTGTGCAATAATGTGTGCCTACTGATTCCAGTATATAATTCACCATACCCAAGCAGTGGCAGGATGCAATATATACTCTAAATAAACAATCATAGGTAGGCCCAGGAATTGAAGATTTGGAGATGCCACCTAAAAATTATCAACACTGGGCCTGATAAGCAACTTTTAATGTGATCTTTTCTCATTACTTCTAGATAAAATTGGGTTGTCTTCCTCCTGCAAGTGGGGGGAGTAGGTGTTTGTGGTTGAGGCATAGTTGGTAGATTGTTTTACGCAGAGAAAACTTTGGTACAGCATACCTGAGAAGGTTAGTATACCAATGGGCAAGAACCAGACTATAGGGAGAGATCAATCATGGTCAGCCTGCAACCTCTGCTGCTCATGCTGCCAAGTTTAAATCACCTTGCCCTTAGCCACAGGGTGTACCCCTGATCCAGGTGCATTCAAGTCAGTCAAACCACTTACCTACAATGTGACCTGATGCAGAAGATGATCTATACCCCTAGGATTCTCCCACTTAAAAATCTGAAGACTGTAGCAGTTAGAAATGACAATCATCACTTACCAAAAATGCGCTGGAGAAGGATCCATGGAGGATCATGGCAAGGCAAAGTAACAACAAAAGCAGAATACACTGAACAACATAAAGTTTCAAGAAATAAAATCAGTAGGCCATCCAATGAGGCTAAGACACATAGAGAAGCAGAAATACTGAGAGGGAATGACAGGAAAAATGAGAGACATCATGTAGTCCTGAAGAAAGATGGAAAGCGTAACTGCCTGGATTCCTGCCAGCTGGTGTCTTTACAATGCCTGAAGAGAGGGCTATTTAAATTAGTTTGAGTGTAAAAACAGATGAGGGCAATTAAAAATATGAAAGAAACATGGTAAATGAGAGAGACAAAGATAATGACAGAGAAATACAGATCAAAAGAGACAGCGATAGTCCTAGTGATGCAAAGTTTCAAGGGCATTCTATCAGAAAAGCGGTCATGGCTACAATCCTTTCTCCTAGGAGTTTAGCCTTAAGTCCAATTAAATGAAGAATAAGTGAATAAACGCACACATGAATAAATAATAAATATATTTTGAATAAATACATTAAGTTAATGACATTTGTCAGAATAGACAGAGGTGACTCTGGTCAAAGCCCAGTGGCAGAAAGAGCAACAAAGTTTCCGAGATCAAATCACTATGAGAATAGAAAGAGATGGCACTGCTGAGCCAGCCGTTGCCCCAAGCCAGGTAGTCAGAGAGGAACGGGATTGGATCTGTGCGGTGGCAAACCCAGCAACCAATCACACTTCAGTTCTTCTGGTGTCCTGAAGAAAAGTTAACGTTTCTAAAGAGCTCAAGTAAACACTTGAATTCCAGACCAGTTTTTGCTAGAGCACTTTCACTCAGTGGTGGCCTGGGTTGGACCATATTAAGAGGCCAGGGAAGTGATGTGAGCGGGAGTGTTCTACCCTAGACCCATCAATTCTGTTGTAACAAGTGACAATGCACAGTCCAGCAAGGCAGTGGCAACAGGAGCAATCACGGGATCAAAAACCTTGCCAACTTTAGTGGCAGTAAAAGCGGCATGAAAGCCTATCCTGAAGCAAACAGCTTAGGGTAGCCAAAGTGGAAGTCTGCAGCCTTGACAGGTCTTGTCTGGGTTCAGACTCAGCGCCAAGAGGGGAGTACCAGGACCAAGCCCTGAACCTGGGTAAACATACAGGACCTTGGGGGCATTCCCGGACACACAGAACATTTTGTCCTCACTGCCTCTTTTGACCCTGCCATTTTGACCCTGAGAACATTTTTCTTCTGTATTTTGCTCTTTACTCCACCCAAAGTGGAGCCATTCACCTTGAACTCAACTTTGCTAGGAGTTTAATACCTCTACTTCAACTTATAAGAAGTTCCTTTAAATGTGTAAGTAGGGATTTGACAGCTTGAAAGTAGCTGAGCCCATGAAAGGAAAAACACTGCATGCTGATCTTCCCAGTTACAGGGTTGGCATATGTTGCACTAAGCTCAGAATACTCCTGTTTTACTAGTTTATAGCAATGACAACCTGAAGTATGATGCCTGAGAATGAAAAAAGGCATTCCCTGAAATCCAAAAGCCGGTCTGATGGTCACAGCTAACTCATGTCATTCTCCTACTGGATATTAACAATTTCTCAAATCAACTCCAAAAAACGTTACTCTGGGAACATGAGAATGTGAAATCAAACAAAGCCACTTCATAATTTTGTCTTAAGCATAAAGCCAGGTCACCGTGTCCCCAGCAAACTATGACCACCCGCGTTGGCTAAAATGAATAATCACTACTTCTTTACCAAATATAGCTTTATCCTGTCTCTAGCCCATCCTCTCTGTAGATAAGATTTTAATGAGAAACCCAGTTATAAAATCATCCCGGATTTCTGACAGCATCCAATCTAGAAGGAACTCTCATTTCCTTAGACCCTCCCTTAATCACCTAACCAAAGCTCAAATACCATAATAGATTCTTTCTACTATCCTCTTACTGAGAGACCCATGGTTCCCCATAGTTTATTTTCTCTCCCTGCAACAAGTAATAAGCCCAACTTGTTCATCTACAGGTGTGTACCCAGCAGACTTCAGTTGAAGGTCATTGACATGCCCCTGAAATGTATTCTTTTAACTGATTTATTTTGTCTTCATTGTTGTAGGTGTGTGTTGCATTAAAGGTTGAAGGACATAAACTTTCAGTATCATACTGATGATTGGGGGTGGTAACAAGAGTTTTACATGTTAGGCATACAGTAACTGCAAAGAGTTTAAGGAAAATGGGTAAATAGCTATAATTATATTAGGAGAAACTGCCTAATTAGGTTATATTATTAAGTAGTATTAATTAAACCACTTGAGTCAATTTTAATGGAAATTTGGTGGTGTTTTAATAAAATTGGTGTCTATCAGGGATATATGACATTTTCTCCTATTTAAAGTAATGGTAATTACAACTTTGACTTAGGAGGAATTGCACTAAAGGAGATTGCCAGAAACAAATCACTTATATGTATGGATGTGCAATAACATAGATCCAGTTGAAGAATGGGAAAATTCTGGAACATCAGAAAGGAATTGCTCAATTCCCTCATGGAATCACCAAGAAATTAGTATTAATTTCCAAGTCATAAAAATATAGCAGCTACAGGGGTGCCTGGGTGGTGTAGTTGGTTAAGCGTCGAAATCTTTTTTTGTTTAAGATTTTATTTATTTAATTGACAGAGACAGTGAGAGAGACAACACAAGCAGAGGAGAGTGGGAATGGGAAAAGGAGGCTCCCCATCCTGGACCCTGGGACCATGACCTGAGCTAAAGGCAGACACTTAATGACTGAGCCACTCAGGAGACCCTAAATGTCCAACTCTTGATTTTGGCTCAGAACATAATCTCAGGGTCATAGGATAGAGCTGTGCGCATCAGGCTCTGAACTCAGTGTGGAGTCTGCTTGTTCCTTTCCCCCTGCTCCTCCCCCCACATGCTGTCTTTCTATCTAACTCATAAATAAATAAATAAATAAATAAATAAATAAATAAATAAATATCTTTGAAAAATATATAGTTGGCAGAACTAAGCAACACAAATAAAATGGTCAATGTCTAAAAGTGGACATAGTAAACTTTATTAGAAACAAAAAACTAGGGGTGCTTGGGTGGCTCAGTTGCCTTCGGCTCAGGTCATGATGCGATCGAGTCCCACATTGGGCTTGGTGGGAAGCCTGCTTCTCCCTCTCTCACTCCCGCTGCTTGTGTTCCCTCTCTGGCTGTGTTTCTCTCTGTCAAATAAATAAAATATTTAAAAAAAAAAAGAAACAAAAAACTAAAAACTACATGTCATTTGTAACATTGGAAACTCTGAAAACTGACCTAAGAAAATGTAGACTTGGTGGAAATAACCACCATAGAAAAACATGAAAAGTGGTGAAACTGCACAAGATAAACTTTGTTATTGGCTATAATTTTATAGAAAAATCACACATTCTTGAAAAATTAAGATCTGTAAATTCTGACTCAGGGAAACTAGACCTTGATGAAAATCATGTCCACAAATCAAAATTTACAATGCCAAGTAAATTTTACTATGAAAAATAATTTATTGATAAGGCAAATCCTTACTATAAAGTTAAGATGAAGCTAACCACTCTCAATGAAAATATGTTCAGTAGAATAAAAGTACAAATGGAAAAAAAATAATAGTTTACCTTACAATTTAGAAAACTCTTCAAGGACTTTAGTTGGCTTAAGGGAATTTGTTTCAACAAAAATTTGCTCAATAAGATATCATCAGTACTGGGGTATTAGGATAGAGTTCCACATACATATACATTTGTTGTTATCCTAGTAACAACAAAATGTGAGATGGTGCCTTAAACACAGAGAAAACTATTACTCAAGATTAAGAAATCTGGAAATGGGGGAACCCCAGGGATAGAAGGCAGTTCCATGGTCATCAGGGACCCAGGCTCCTTCTAACCAGTTGCTACACCATCCTCGATGTGCATCCATATAATTCAAGATGGTTGCTTGAACTCAAACAATCAAGTCCACATCCCAACCAGGAGAAAAGAAGAAAGGATGAAGAAAACTCCTTTTCAGGACACTTTCCTGAAGTTGCAATATTACCTCTCTTTACATCTCATTGGCCAAAACTTAGTATGTGACCACACTTCACTACAAAGGAAGCTGGGTAATGTAGTCCGATAGCCAAGTGGCAGTGTGGAAAAACTGAAAATAGATGTTCTTATTACTAAGCAAGTAGAAGATGTATATTGGGAAGCAACTAGCAGTCTCTGTCTCTGTTAGCATAATCATAATATCACTGCTTATACTCAGAAACAGGGAGTCCAAATATTCTTGGGGCCAAAATAGATGGGGGATCCAAATTGCTAGATCAAAAATACTACTAGTTCAAAATGGCAATCAAAAATAAAATATATCTGTACCCTTCACAAATTTATCAGGAAGGAAGGATCTAAGTAATAGACTCTGAACTCTTCCACTGAGCTATGCACATGGAGACTCAAATGTTATAATTTAGGATACTACTAGAGGACTGTAAGTCACACATTAACTATGAACCAGGATACCTCAACAGAAAGAGCCTGTGATAGATACCCTTCCACACTCATCTTATATTCAGGCCTTTTGCAATGTAACTTCACAGCATCTCCCTTCTAAAAGTGGAATCAATTTCTCTGTCCCTTGAATCTTGTCTGGTCTTGTGATTTGTTTTGACCAAAAGAATCTAGTAGAAGTTGTGAAATCTAAGCCTGGGTCTCAAAAGACCTTGCAAGTTTTGCTCTTTCTGTTGGAACCCTGCCAATTTACCATGTGAACAAGGCCAAGCTAACCCACTAGACAATAAGAGATATATGGCTGAGTTACCCTCATTGACCAAGCCAATAGTCAACCACCACAACCAGTGTCACCTAACTGATCTAAAGTTGACCAAAGACACACAAGTGAGCCCAGTCAAGACAAAAGGACTACCTACCTGAGCCCACCCCCAAATGACAACCCACAGAATTGCAAGTTAAATAAATGGTTGTTTTGGGGCACCTGGCTGGCTCAGTTAGTAAAGCGTGCAACTCTTGATCTTGGGGTTGTTTGGAGTTTGAGCCCCATGTTGGGCATGGAGATTACTTAAAAAATAAAAATAAATGGTTGTTTTAGGCCATCAAGTTTTAGAGTGGCTTGTTATGCAATAAAAATTAGCTGATACAGAACCTAAATAAAACCAAACTAAACCAAGATTAGTTGTCTCCAAAGGCTGAAGTTGACAATTCTGAATATACTTTCAAACATTTCCTTCAGCATATTAACTCCAAACTCTGCATCCTGGGAGATACACTAGTTACGGTTCTGCAAGGCTTGGGCAGTGCAGCTTGCTATGTATGCTCCAGCACCTACATAGCATTGTGGAAGATCTCCACATGAGGAAAATTATGGTATGCAAATTATTCACACAGTTTACATTGCTTTTTTTAAAAAATTACAAAATAAAAGCATATTTTAAAAGCATAATCCATGCACAAATTTTAGCAGTAAATGTGCATTTATAATAGCACATGAAAAGCCTCACTGTTCTCCTACAATCATGACTGACAACCGTGACCTTCTCCCAGAAGAGAAGATTCAAAATACTGACACTGCTGTACAGTAAAGGATTATTCACTGATAACCTTTGTCTCACTAATAATCACAAAATATGATAGGTAATAAGAAATCCCACATAGGTGATATGGATTCTCTCGATAGAACCTACCAAGTTTGCATTCTATAAGGGTACCTCTTGTGATTCCTTTTGTATTAGTTAATGTTCCAGTATCAACCACAGGCTGTAGGACTTGACCTGGCTAGGGAAGATAAGCATTTAAAGAGTATGAGCATAATGTCTGTATTGGCCTCCAGGGGAAGGGGGTCAAATCTCCTCTGTGTGCCTCTCCCTATCCTTCCACACAAGTAGTGGAGGAGTGCTAAACTGATGGGTAAGATTCCCAAACACTGAACCAGAATTTCTAAATGGATAGAGCCTTGGGAATCTAAACAATCCCATATGGATAGAAAGCCTCTTTCTGGATTCATTCCCTCTGGAGTTGGTAGTTGTGAAGTTTTTTTCCTCATTGGAATGGAAATTTTTGAGATTTCATTTTGGCTTAAAGGAAATGCTAAACTATCCACCTTGCTTTGGTTCTGAGTTCCAGGCAGCCTCTACACTAAATCTCCTTGTGCTCAAGCCCAACTCAGTAGCATACTAAACTGGGGTTTGGAACCGAAACCCCAGTTAATAAAATGCTACTTCGCTTTATCACTCTTTTATGTACATAAATCCCTTGTGGAACGCACAGAGGTAGTATGGTCAAGGCAGAATTTAAGTATTCTTGAGTCCTCTTGCTTATGACCATCATAATTTCATCCGTTAATAGTACTTGCATCTCATCTCCACCCCTAACATTGGCATGATCTCAGCAGACAAAGCAAATATGTGCCCCAGGAACTGACATTTGGAGAGCAAAGTCCCTCTATAGAGACTGAGGTTCAGTCCTCCAACTTGAAGTACTGCTTCTGTAGGCCCAGAATACAATCTCCCATGTGTAATAGGCAGGTGCAGGTATTGGTCCAAATATTCATTTTAGGAGCTAGGGTAGACTTCAAATAACAGGAGGAACAAGGTCCACGATATGACCTAAGTCTTGCGAAAATAAGCATCTTTGGCCTATTGGATTGTTTGATCTAAATAGTCACATGACCACCTAGATGGTAGATCCAAACTCTAATTTTCTTCATCGTGTTTTAACCTGCACCCAGGGATAAAGAATGACAGCAAGATAAAATTCTGGGGTGTCATATGCCTTCTCCAAAGTTTTCTGGTCCCTCCTAAACCATACGTTCTCATGTTGACTCTGATTTGGGCAATATCTAAATCTTAATCTATAAATTTGTGGAAAGAAGATAAAGGGATAGAGTAACAGAAACAACCCTTAGTCACTTGCAAGGCTTAATCAGGAGAAAATACATTCCTTGCAATGGCTTTCCTGATCAGGTATCTTCAGTGAGCACTGGTCAAATGTCTAATCACAGTTGTGGATTTCAGAGGCTTCAGAGTGTGGATACACTCACTGCAGGTAGAGTTCACTAACAAGAAAGAAATTGAGGCCTTTGCTTCACAGGGAAAGTAGACTTTTTGAGGTGGAGGGTAAAATTTAATGAAAGAAAGAAGTCAAAAAGATATTAAGTTATGCCTATACCCAGAATGCCTTGGCTTTGAGAAATGGGTTGGCCTGGAAATAGTGGAAGGCCCTTAGTCAGCAGGTAGAATGAACAAGGTATTTTAAAACTGTTAACCAGGAAATACTTTGAGTTTTAGTTGTAATGGGGAAGATAAACACACGAAAGAATAAAGGACATACCTACAAAGATATACCCAGACCTAACTGTAATCATCTCTCACAAAGGGAAGGGAAGCCATCTATCTAACTGTGGATGATATAGCTAACACATACTGAGAAACAGTAGATGGAATACTCAGTGATCAGAAGAAAATGGGTAAATTATATTATAGCAATGCTCTCATATGGCCACTGCAAAAACTAAATGGCATCTGGAGACTTACAGTTGTTGATCCTAGAAGAGAACTGAATGAGGTATCAATCCCAACTGTTGACGATGATCACATAACAAATATTCTAGATAAGACCTCATGCAAAGATCTTTGCTGTCTTAGATATAGTAAACAGGCTTTCATCTCTACCACTGAAGGAGATATATTAGCTTATAACTGTATTCATGATGGGAGGTAGACAACTACACATACATGGCACTCACCATCAATTTTCCATAGACAAATGGAGACCCTAAAAATAGACCACACAATTTGGTACTCCTATATGGACAACTTTTAATATCTATCTCATAGGAACATGATGAGAAATTAACCAAGCATGTCTTGGCAATACCGAAGACAAGGCTGACAGCCAGTGGAAATACACAGCTTGAATCTGACTTCAACAGCCTAGATGAAAATCTCCCCAGTAGGGAAGCAATATATCAGGAAATGGACAAATCATCAGGTCAGTAGGCCAACAGATGAAAAAGCCTGGAATCACCAGACTGTTGTAATGGCTTTTATGTCACAGTACAAGGAGAAAGGACAACACTTGATCCAGTTATCTAAATGGACCACTGCTACAGGAAAGGGGCACCAACTAGCATGGAGAACACTTTCAGAGACCATAGCCTGGGCACTAGCTTTGATGTTACCAAAATCTTGGCAACCCTTTAACCTCTGCCTAATAATAATTCCCAATGCCATTAACTGTTGGTTATGAGAAAGTTTCCTTTGTTTATGGAGAGAAATCAGAACCCAGCACTTTGTACCAGGGTAAAATATCCTGATGAAATCCTATCTCCTACTAAATGTCCACAGAGAGGTAGACCTTCTAAGAACAGATAAATGATATATTGTCCAGTCATTACTCACCTTAAATACTCTATACCTTTAAATGAAATAACTAAAGGCTAAGAACTATGTATACAAGGTGAGTGTCTTAATTTGGGTTTCCTCAGAAGCATACCCTGGGATAATATTCTCACACAAGTAGTATTATTTAGGAGTTGACCCCAGAAAATACCCAGAGGGGAATAAGTGATACAGAAAGAAACAAAGACAATAAAATGTATGTCATCAACAAAGGTACTACTTTGAGTGACTAGAGCTTAATTCCATTAGTAAACTCTGGGGAACCATATAGATCACATACCTAACAGAAACCTTACTCAATGGGTGAGACAGTTTGGTTTCTTACACACAATCCCAATTAGTTTTTGGTTGAGAGCCACTACGGGGTGTTAAAACTCTCTCTCCTGCAGCCTATCGTACAAAGGTTAGAAAAACCCTCCAAGGCCTCTGATAAAGTCCTCAGACAAAGCCCTTAGACAAAGAGATACTAGCAGTTCAAATCAGCCAGAGTATACAGAAATGATAAGGCTGAGTGACAGGGTACATGACAAATAGCATTAGCTACATGTTTTGAACTACAGGAAAATCTTACCCCTTGTCAATCGGGGAGGATAGCTTAGGCGGACTAAATGAAGGAGACAGGGAATAGAATACTGAAGAAAGTTTTAAATTTGATGGCAACTTGAGGATTTCAGGAGTTGCTCAGAATAGCTACAGAGAAAGCAATGTGGACTCTAGCACTGCCATGGGCCTTGAAAATGGCACAGGAATCTGAACTAGCTGGCTGCATTGGCTACTGTACCATAGAGGGAGGAACAATAGACCACAGCGGCGGCCTTTGTTGGTGATTGAAAAATAACAGCATTTTATTTTGGTGACAGTAGATAGTTCCACCAGTTGAGTACAGGCTTTTCAAACCAAACACCCACCAGCTAAGATAGCTGTAATAACTTATCTTAACTGGGAGGTCTCAGACATGAACCAAATTTGGGGGCATATTTCATGGTAGAATTATGTAATCCAACAAGTATCCAGATTTTCCATATTGCCATACCCACTGGCGAAGGAGCCAGCAGAAAAAGGAGCTGTGCAATAAAGACCAAGATACAAATGGCTATTGGGCAAATGAGAATTACTGAGCTCACCACCTTCTTTTGATTCTAAGGAAATTAGAGCCTGAGTACCCAATAGATCAAGACAGATGCTTTACAAGTGACTCTGTGCAGGGGGATTATTGGAAAACCTAGTCACCTCTTGTCTTCTACAGATGTCTTAAGTGAAGAAAACCACTCAGGGTCCCTGTTCTTCTACTCACTTCCTTCCTTGCACATTTTGCAAATAATCAGGCAGGGTCAGATTCCCATACAATTGACTGGACCATTTTTGCAGGTGGACTGGATTGTTATATATTTGTAAGATTGTAGTCATGAAAACAGCACACTTCTTCGCCTTCCTTCGGCCACACTTGCCTGGCCTTCAAGCAGCTGATAAACTGAATGTCCTGTTTTTCTCCCCAACAGGGAAGCCAGGTCTAGGGTTACTACCCCATCAGTCTCAGTCCCTTGTTTGAAATGGCATTTCTTCCTCATGATTTTCGAATTGTCTATCATACCTTAATTTCTCTGTGAAAATTGACAATAAGAGAGGTTTCAAATACAGATTTGGGGTATTTTGTGTCCCCAACATTGTATTATTTGGACTGCGCTATCATCTGGTGTTCACTGTATGGGCCTCCTTAGTAGATGTTTAACAACAATCCTGTACATCATCTAAGATGAGGAATAGAGTAGGTGGTGATTTTTCACTAAATATAGTGTGGTCTTCAATGTCCTAGATAAAACCATTTCGTAAGTTTCTGAGGATGACACCAGAAGCATTCATTCAACGTCTTGGAGAGCCGAATTTCACTTCTCTTTGGTCCAAGAAAGTCTCCTAAGAGCCATAATATGGATCAGGAAAATGGCCCCATGGAAAGGCTGGAAGAACTTACCTGCAGATTTTCTCCCCTAAAGCAGATAGTCACATACAGCTTAGCTATTAAGCCTTCTGGGTTAACAAAGAAAGAACAAGCAGAAATTGTCAAATTTCCACAAAAGAAGTTTAAAGATCCTAATTGTACCTGTTCCCAACCTACATCTTAATTCCTAAGAAAAGAAATGCTGAACTGATTGGTCAGAGTCCATGATCCTCACCTGTTTTTCAGTACACAAAACATGGGGGTTTCAGTAAAACTCTCTCAGGTATCATTTTCTCTAGCCCAGGTAACTATAGCATTTATATCTCATTGAGTAGAAAATTCCAAGATTTTATTTTGGGCTTAAGAGCTCGGGATTGAAGTTTGGAGTCAAAGCACCAGCTACTGAAGTATTACTTTGCTTACCTTCACCTCTTTGTGGACCTAACAGAAAGGGTAGTTAAGTCAAGGACATATTTGGGTATCTCTTGGTCCTTTGTCCTAGTTTCACCCTGACTTAATCATCTAATAGCACCTCAATTTCACCCCAACTTCCAACAACAGAGTACAAGACTCTAAGTCCTAAAAGTAGAAAAGGAAAAGGAATCTAATCAGGAGCATGGCAGTAAGACATATGAAATCTAGACAATGAATGAAGACTTGGAAGAGTCCAGCAGATAGTGGACTGTCATTCTAGATCAATTCCTAGGTGTCAGAACCCGTATGAGAAGACTGAAGGTGTGAATTTCATGGCTATCCAACTTTTGCTGGTGACTGAATCAGATAGGAAATATAAAGGATTTTGGTAGAGGGAGGGAGCAACTCTTCAGTGATCCAAACCTTGTTTTGATAACGAAAATCACTGTCCTGCATTCCCAACATTTCTTATTTGCTATGTGTTTCACACTAGATTTCAATCCATTTTCCCTGTTCCCTTATAAACTGACCTTGATTCTGAATGCTAACAGTTCCATGTGAGAGAGACAGGTTTTTTCCTGAGCCAACAGGCCCTATGGCAGAGGCAGTAATGTAAAACACTCCACTTGTCCCCCTACATTTGCCAGCCGTCTTTCACATACACAGGACCATGTGACTACTTTGGGACGATGAAATATAAATGGATGGGACATGTGTCACTTCCGTGCCTAGGTAATGAAGAACCTACATGAGATTCTTCAGCCTTTCTCCTACAGCAGCAGCTGAAAAGGCCACATGTTCCAAATGGTACAGCAACAATACAAAACACTGGAGCCTCCATCAGCCTGGAACCTTGAGTGACTGTGTGAAACAGGTCTCCTCCCATTCTCACATCCTTTTAAACCTGCATAGAATCTGTAATGTGAGCAAGAACTAAACTTTTGGTGTATAAAACCTCTGACACTTTGAGATTGTTTTTTATCTGAGCATAATTGTATTCCTACAGAAGCCAGACCCCCTTCTTCTACACGCAAAGCACTTATTTCATACTCTTAACTTAGTTGTTAATAAATCTGCATGTTATACCCAGACTCCTCCTCTGATCTGGCTCTGTGGGACAGAAGATCACGTACAATTGAGCAAGCAAAACTAACTTTCAACCAAATACGTAATAGTAAGCAATGCAATTCAATAAACACAACTATTTTTCTACTGCACAAAACACAGGAAATAATTAAATTTCTTATAGACATTTCTTTATTATATTTTCCCACTTGAATATTTAGAGAATAATTTAAATGTAATGCATACTGACAGCAAGCACAGTATCAAATATTGGTTTTTTTTTTAATATTTTTCTGTTCTCACCCTTTATTCCTTTAGGAAAAAAATATTTAGATGACCTCAAAAGAAACAATTATTATGCTAATCACAGTATGCAGTAACACATACAAGCCCATACTCAATAGAAAAGAAAGCAACAAAGAAGTGAAAAGTCTTTCTCCTCAAATCATTTTAATTCATTTTTCCACAGCCATATAAATTTAAAGTATGAAACAACAATAATACAGCTATAGAATCTAGGTTCTCTTTCAAAGCAGCGGCATATAAAACATAGAAAAGCTAAAACCTCAGCACAAGCTTCAAAAAGAACAAGGACTGAGAGGATTTTGATGAAGACATGAAATGCACAAAATACAGTACACAAAAATACTAGAATGCATAAAATATAAAGCTACACATTTCAGGTAGAAAGCATTGTAAAATATATAAAATATGCAAGAAATCAAAATCAAAGAGATTTTTTTCTTAGAGTACCATGAATACACTGGAACTGGCAATTAGCATTTGAAGATGGGAACAAGAAAATAGCAGTTTCCCATTTAAAACTTTATTTCTAGGCTTTAGGATTTCACCTTCTTGACATCCTTCTTTCCAGAGCTCTCAGTAGCTGACTCTGCTTTTCTTTTCTGTGACTAAAATGGAAACAGATTTAATGTTCTGCTCCAATATGCACATTTTTAAATGGCCCAACAATGTTAAATCTAGGATGTAAATGCATTAAAAAAAATTTTAACATGAATATTCACTTAAATGTTATACTCACAGTTAATGTTCTATATAGCCCAACAAAATATATAACCCAATGTAAAATAACCTTCAAAGATTTTTTTTTAAGAAAAGACATAAAATACTCATCAAAAATAGTCAGCAAATGTCTACTTACACATGGTGCTATAAATGTACTTTCATCTTAAAGAACTACTTAATACTTAAAGTTTTCTGGGCAAAATGCTATTTATGAATGTATTATTTTTTAAAACCATATGATAGATATTAAAATACCGTATTTCATATATTCTATGATGTGCATTTCTTTTTCACTTTGGCATCTCTGAAATCAGGATGCATCGTACAATTGATAAATTAGTTACTTGGCAGCAGTTTCACTTAGTGATACATAAAATAATGCTGTGTCTTACAACAGGAAGCCATCTTAGACTTGATGAAATATGGTAGTTTACTTAACCACACTCAAATAATATGATCTATTAAAGAATATTTTAAATTGCAGCTATACAAGGCAACCTGACTAGATTAAAATCAAGTCATCCTATTATTCAACAGTTAATTTATTACCACGTAAACCAAATAAAGCTTTGCTGTCTGCTCAAAGTTCTCATTTGTACTCATAGTTCCACAAAGATCAGAAAACTGATTTGATCAAATCAGAACTCCCGGTTTCAACCTCAGCCCCATCCCATCCCCCCGCCCCTCTCCTACTCCCCCATGACAACCAGAGTCTCAATTCAAAAGATTTTACTGGCATTGTACTTCTGCTTAAAGTCATGAGGAATTTTTTTTAAATACTGAGCCCTGTTCCTAGGGAGTTCCTAACCATATGTTCTACAAACAAATAGGGAATGTGGTTGTAGTGTATTCTTTTTCTGTCAAAAACAAATTAGCATTTCATAAAAACAGTTTTTATAATAGGTATCATGTGGCATTAAACATAATATAAACATTTTAATTATGTAAAAAAAATGAAATCTACCTAAAAGTTAGGAAAATGCTGAAAATTTTACCATTGGAGTTTTAGTTGCCCGTTTCTTCTTTTCTGCTCTCTCTCTTTCCTCAATTTCCATATTTTCTTTCTCAATCAATGAAATCAGAGTATTACAGCGTCTCTGGAATTCCTAAAACAAATAATAAAAGTTTTAATTTCTCCAGACGAGGCATAATCTCTAAAAAGTAGTAATTATTTAATGGTATCATTTCTGTAGTACAGAATTTCTAAAGTTAGTATACTTCAGAACAATATTCATACAGGCTATTAACAGATTCCACCAAAAAATGGGAAGGGGGTAAATGTTATTCAGTGGGTGAATGGATAAACAAATGGTGGTCCATCCATACCAGGAAATGTTATTTCCAATCTCAAAAGCCAATCTCAAAAGGCTATATACCATACTATTTCACTTATAGAACATTCTTGAAATGAGAAAAGTTTAGGAATAGAGAGCACTTATCAATGGTGGCCAAGAGCTAGCAAAAGGAGGAGAATGCATGTGACTATAAAGAGCTAGCATAAGGAAGTCTTTGTGGTGCAGATTATACAAAACCTACATGTGATAAAACTGCACTGAACCACATACACACACACGAGTGCATGTATAACCAGTGAAAACGGAATAAGCTCTATGGATTGTACTAATATGGATTTCCTGATTGTAACCCTGTAATATAGTTATGTAAGATGTTACCACTGGTTAAAATTTGGTGAAGGGAAATGGGACTTTCCTATGTACTTCTATATAACTTTCTGTGAAACATTTCAAAATTAAAAGGTAACAAAAATCACATAAAGAAGAAAGGGGGGAATGTCCTGTTGCCAAAGTAAGTTTTGGAAGTATTCAGGTAACAAATGTCAAATAGATTTCTTTACTCCAGGGCTTCTCAGAGACTTAAGTTCCTGATGAGCACTGTCAAGCACTAGGTGGGAGATGTAGGATGCAAGCAGTTGCCAAAGCTATTCAACCAGCAGAAATTTCTTCTCACAGGATGTCTTGAGGGATTAGAGCTCTGAGGAACGTATCTCAGGAAATGCTGCCATATTTGTTAATGCAAAGCAAACAATAACTGAAAAGATTCTGCATTAACCTTGCCACTACCTATATTTCACTGCCAGCAAATGAATGCATCCAAAATATAAATGGTTTTCATAAATGTATGGTGAGCATTAAACATATGATTTGTTAATATAGGTACTCATACATATTAACTCTGTATACTCAGCAGCGTTTAGAGGTAAATCATAGATAAATAACATTTTAAAGTACAAATCCTTTTCTGTATAAGCAAAAATGTCTGAGACATACAAAATAGCTAAACACATGAAAGAAAATGTAGGTTTATTGGCAATTAAGAACCTCAGCAAAAATATGGCCAAAGTATAAGAATAGAAAACTCACAGAAAAGAAAACATCCAAATATTTTACAATTTTTCACTGAAACTAATGATCAAAAACATGAAAAGTATAACAAATGCCATCTTTATCAAATTATCAGTGATATGTGCATGCATGTGTATTTGTATAGATCCAGTGTTGGCAATAAGATGGGGATATGAGGGGGGTGCCTGGGTGGCTCAGTGGGTTAAGCGTCTGCCTTTGGCTCAGGTCATGATCCCAGGGTCCTGGGATCAAGTCCCGCGTTGGGTTCCCTGCTCAGGGGGAAACCTGCTTTTCCCTCTGCCTGCAGCTCCCTCTGCTTGTACGTGTTCCCTGGCTCGCTTGCTGTCCCGTGTTCCCTGGCTCGCTTGCTGTCCCGCGTGCACATGTGTGCACTCTCTCAAATAAGTAAAATTTTAAAAAAAAGAAGTTTAAAATCTACATAAAAAAACAAGACAGGGATATGGGAACTCTCACTCACTGATGATGGAATGCCAGTGTCACTGCCTGTTACAGACTGAATTGTATCCTCCCAAAATTCATATGCTTAAGCTTAACATGCCCCACAATGTGACCATGTTTGAAGATAAATCCTTTAAGGAGGTAACAAAGCTGAAATTAGGTTGTAAGTGTGGGGCTCTAATCCGACAGGAGTGGTGTTCTTATAAGTAGAGGAGGAGACACCCAGAGATACTTCTCTCTACACTCTTACAGAGAAAGGGCCATGTGAGGATACAGTGAGAAGGCACCATCTACAAGCCAGGGAGAAAAATCTGATCATCAACCAACTCCGCTGGCACTGTGATCTTGGGCTTCCAGTCTCCAAAACTGTGAAAAACTTCTGTTTAAGACACCACATTTGCGGTATTCTGTATGGCATCCCAAACAGACTACTGCTCTACACCTTTCGGGGCACCGGGCTGGCTCAGTTGGTGAAGAATGTGACACTTGATGTTGGGCTCTGGGTTTGAGTCCCACCTTGGGTGTGGAGGTTACTTAAAAATAAAATATTAGGGGTGCCTGAGTGGCTCAGTCGGTTAGGAGGCCGCCTTCGGCTCAGGTCGTGATTCCAGGGTCCTTGGATCAAGTCCCGCATTGGGCTCCCTGTTCAGTGGGGAGCCTGCTTCTCCCTCTGCCTGCCCCTCTATCTGCTGCTCTTCCTATTTGTGCTGTCAAATAAATAAATAAAATCTTTTAAAAAATAAATAAATAGGGGTGCCTGCATGGCTCAGTCCTTGAGCATTTGCCTTTGGCTCATATCATGATCCCAGAATCCCAGGATCAAGCCCCACATTGGGCTCCCTGCTCGGCAGGAAGCCTGCTTCTCCCTCTCTCACTCCCCCTGCTTGTGTCCCCTATCTAGCTGTGTGTCTCTCTGTCAAATAAATAAATAAAATCTTAAATTAAAAAAAGTAAATAATAAACAAATCTTCTTTTTTTTTAAGATTTTATTTTATTTATTTGACAGAGAGAAACACAGCCAGAGAGGGAACACAAGCAAGGGGAGTGAGAGAGGGAGAAGCAGGCCCCCCGCCAAGCAGACAGCCCAATGTGGGGCTCGATCCCGGGTCTCCAGGATCATGACCCGAGCCAAAGGCAGTCGCGTAACCAACTGAGCCACCCAGGCGCCCCAATAATAAACAAATGTTAAGAAAAACACTATACCTTTCAAGAAAGCAATTTGGGAATATCAATGAAGCATTTTAAACATTTCCTCTTTTGAACTAACAACTCCAAGAACCTTAAAGCACGAAGTAAGAGATGTATACAAAAATTTACAAAAGAATGGTTGGAGAAGTATTATTTCTTGCAGGAAAACACTGAGAACCTAAATTTTTGATCACGTGAAAGTGGAGGGGCACGAGGGTGCTCCGTCGGTTAAGCATCTGCCTTTAGCTCAGGTCTAGATCCCAGAGTCCTGGGACTGAGTCCCAAGATTGAGTCCTGCCCATGTTGGGCTCCAAGCTCAGCGGGGAGTCTACTTCTCCCATTCCATCTGCTCTTTCCCTCACTCGTGCTCTCCCTCTCTCTTGCTTTCTCTCTCAAATAAAATCATTTAAAAAAAAGAAAATGGAATACACAGACACATCTTACTGTATACATGTTTACAGAAAAGAGCTGAGAGAATAGTAACTACAGCATTATGAACAGTCAGCAGCAGCTACCTCTGGAAAAAGGACAAGTGCTGAACTTTTATTTTCATTTTCATGCTAGACTATATTTTCCAAATTTTCTGCAATGAACATTTAGGTCCTGGGAAACCTATAATGCTTTTAAGAAATGGCAAATGGTTTTAACTTTCCAAAATACAAGGCAGAAAAATGACATACAACATATGAAATGATACATATGGAAAGATTATCAACTATTCAAGCATTTTCTACTTTCTAAAACTTCAAGCCCAAAAGGAGGCAGAGAACCAAAGATAGTCTACACAGAAAAACAAATCCTCCTTAAAGTTTTAAAAATATTACTACTTATTAAAAAATAACCTTACAAAACGCTGGCACATTTAAATAACTCCTGCATCTCCAATTACCCAAGGTTAAATAATTTAGGAAAAATAACATCCTTACTTACCAAAGTAAGTATGTTTAATATGCAGACCAAATACTCTTCATAGCTTCATTCAATAACACACATACAAATTAAACAGAATGTTACCCAATTTATCTATTATAAAAAGGGCTAAGTTGACCCTGATGAGATTTGATCGTTGGTTTCTAGGGAGACTAGATAGAGTCTTTACATGAAGCTGATTCTTGAATCATTAAGCTATACCCTCTGGCTATTATTATTCTCAATAAGTAATAGTTGCCAGTGACTGCAGATATCTTTAGATACATGTTCATGGTTCATACGGGTGATTCAGGGGAAAAAACTAATACTTTTGAGACTGTCTCCTCTGCAGGGAAGTAGAACATCTCCAAATAATTATAAATAGACTGCGTAATAAGTTCTTACCTTCATTCCTTTTGACATGTCACTAACTACTCCAGATAAGGAAAAATACCCTCTCAAGAGAAAGGCACCAAGGAATGGGAGAGTATGGATGTAACCTTCCTAGCATAGGTAATGTCACTTTCTCTACAGATACCAACCTCATTTTTTATTCACATGCTTAAGCACTGCCTAACTAAACAGATGGTATCATAAACAGAACACTAGCTAAAACCAGAAATTACAAGGCAAAAGGCCAGATTATCAATAAAAATGGTGATTTGATTTTTTAATAACTCAGTGACCATGAAAAATTTCATTATATCAAAAGCACCTTCATCTTACACAATTTCTCTTTTCACACCCATATTCTCCTAAATTCTTTTATGTCTTTATATTCTTATTTTCCTGGGGTTACAGGGAACATTTCTTGTGGTCTGTTTCCACAGTTCTGTGGTCTAATTATCTTTTGCCATTTCCCAATCAATGCTGGACTTTGGAATGAAGTTGGAGGAAGAAAAACAGCACACAAGAGGAAGAGAGAGGATGCAAAAACAATGTAAAAAAAACAAAGAGAATAAGAAAATGACAAACGGAGGGGCGCCTGGGTGTCTTAGTCATTTGAGCATCTGACTTGGTTTCGGCTCATGATCTCAGGGTCATGAGGTCAAGCCTTGCGCTGGGCTCTGTGTTCATCATGAAGTCTGATTGAGATTCTCTCCCTCTCCCTCTATTCCTCCTTCCCCCACACTGTCTCTCCCTCCCATTCTCTCTAAAATAAATAAATAATCCTCAAAAAAAATAAAAAGAAAATGACAAATGGAAAACTAGTATTAGAATCTATGGCAAAAAAAAGTATTGTGTTCATACTGTGGGAGTATGTGGGAGATACTGGATTTTTAAAAAGTTAAAAGTGTAGTACTTGGGAGATGCTGTGCAGGGTAAGAGTGATAAAGCTACGTTTGGATCAAAGGGCAAAGAACCTAGATACTAACAGTGAAGAACTTAGAAATTTTACTTAATTTAGCTGACAAAAGGATCTCATTAATGGATTTTTGAGCAGAAGTGGTGATGTAATCAAAGGTGTATTTTGTACTCAGAAATCTTCCCTTGATACAAACTCTCAATAGTCTGAGTTCATAAAATCACAGACTCTCAAGATTAGAAAAGGATCTTTAAAAATCATTCAAGCTGATGCTTAATCCATTCTACTAGGTCTTTTCTAGTTAGTTGTCTGGCCTTTCTGAATTCTTCCAATGATGTGACTACAAATATACTACCTCCCAAGGTTGTGTTTCCACCTTTGGACAAGTTAAAAATATTCCCTAATGCAGTACTGCCTTCTATTTCCCACAGTGGGTTCTAGGTCTAATTTTTGTAGTCACAGAGAACAAGCTAATTCCCTCTTCTCTATGACAATCCTTCAGATATTACAAGGCAGCTCTCTGGTCTCCACCAAAATTACCACCAGACCTCCCAAACACCTCTTTTAGGCTAATGAGCCTCACCGTTTACCCATTCTTCATTTAATATTTTTCTTAAAAGACTGTATGGCACTTATATCTACCATTCATTATATAATTTCTTTCTTTCCTTTCTACCTTTCTTACAGCCTTTTAACCAGATTGCACATCTTTTCTGTGAAAAGCCAGATAGTACATATTTTCGGCTTTGCAGACCACACAGTCTCTGTCACAACTAGTCAGCTCTGCCACTATGGCATGAGAGCGGCTGTAGACAATACACAAATGAATGAGTGTGGCTGTGCTCCCATATAGCCTTACTTGCAGATACTAAAATTTGAATTTTGAATCCTTTTCGCACATCATGAAATAGCTTTTTAATTTTCCTCTAACCATTAGAAAATGTAAAAATAATTCTTGGCCTACAGGCCATAGAAAAACAGGTCAGGGTGGGGGTCTGTAGTTTGGCAAACCCTGTTTTAAAATATAGTCTTTAGATTTACTTTAAAAAATTATGCTGCCTCAGTTTTCCATACCTTTCCATCAGTTTGTGGTTCTATTCAATGCAAAGTCACCCAAGTTCCAACTTTTGAATACTAAAATATGTATCCCTACCTTTATTTAATAAATGATGAAATGTTTGCAATGAGCAGCCCTGCCCCTTACTGTGGGGTGAATATCAGTCATGCCAGGCACCAAATTCAAGTATCTTTCACCCCAATACTCAGCTTCAAAGCATCAATTCAAAAGGCACAGAAAGCATCAGTAGACTTGAAGTGACTTACTGAAAGAGATTAAAGAGGCTCTACATTACATAAGTCTGAATGACAGAAGGTCTGCGTCTATTATAGTTCAAAGCCAAAAGTAGGTGAATGAGCAAGGGCAGAAAATAAATAAATAAATTGCACTCCACATGTGTGCCTCTAAATTTCTAGATGATTCGACAAAGTCTGAATTTTCTTCTATAGTTCTTAGTAAAGCAAAATGGGTGTTTTTCTCCTTTACTCTTATTAACTCCCTATACTCTACTTTCAGAATCAATTCCTTCAACTGTACATTCTGTGGTATATTTTCCAGGTACTTTATCACTTTTCAACCAACCTCTATCATACTTGAAAAAAAGCAACAGCATTCTATATTAGAATCTCAGGGCCCAAGCATACTGGCAATTAAATGGGATTTAATACCCCAAAAAATATACCCTGTATTTCTCAAACAAGTATCTAACATTATGATACTTTTAGTTAACTGATGCCACTTATACATCATTATTTATAAAATGTTATTGTAATCTCTTCACAAGATAACACAGAACTAAAAATACATAAAATGGACTCCCATTAGTGCACTTATCGTATTTCAGGTTGTTAGAACAGTTCAGTCTTCAATCCAATACTATAGTTGCTAATAAAAACACATGATATTTATAACAGGCTATTCAAACTTATAAAAAAAAAAAAGCTTCGGGGATGACAGCCAAACAAAATCATTAGAAAAAGGTAGACGAAAAGAACTCAAACTCATTGCTAGATTTCTTTACGTTCTATCTAAATCTGATCCAATCATAGAAGTTTATGAGAGAAGCCAATTGAAGTACAAAAGTTCCATGCTCATTCATTCACTGAATGCCTACTTTGTGCAAGGTGTCGTGCTGGTCCCTTTAGATATAACTGATTGCACCTGAAGGTTAAGAAAGCAGCAGTTAAAAAAAAGGACTCTGGGGCAGATGGTGAATACATTAGCCAAAGGAAAAGAAAAAAGTGGAGGAAAAGAGGAAAGACAGAGATATAAATTTGGGGATTATCAGCCTATGTGGCAACTGAGGTAGACATTTGCCCACTTCCACAGAACAGTATTTCTAAAATGTTAATGTGATCATTGTCACTGCCCTATTAAAGTCTTTCAATGACTCCCCCATTTCCTATAGACTAATAACAAGACTTTTGTACAGCAGCCAAGACCCTTCATAATTTGAAAGCCAGCTGTTTCCTCATCTCCCAATACTTCCCTACTTCCCTTCTCACACCCTACCATACTAACCTACTTGCAATTTCTGAATATGTTGCGCTGGTTTATACCCTTGCGTATGCTGTTTCCACAACCTGGCATGTAGTCCAATGGCCAAGTCCTAGTTTTTCAAGACTCGGGTATAAGAAGGACCTCTTCTGGGAAGCTGTTCGTCTCAACTAACCCTCAAGGCAAAGTTAAATACTACCTCTCCTGTACATGCCCTCTGCATAGAATCATTTTTTAAAATTAAGGCTAAAAAGGAACATTTTATTCTTTTAGATGCGTAAGGAACTATACCCCTACAAGCATAAATATATTTTGTTTTTCATATTTTAATAATACTATAGTCAAGAAGAGCCCATCAATATATTTTACTGTTTACCAATTTTACCAATAGTGTATTAAATCCTATTTTCACATTTCATTGTAATGCTCTAAGATGTCAATATTGGCTATTATCACACAATTAAGTAGTAATATATAAAATAAAAACTCACAAGCAGCATTCTGTATGAAATTTCCTAGACTATGCTGCATAAGCAACAAAAGTGGTGCTGTGACTACAGAACGAATTGGAAATTTTTGAATCTGACTTTCATTTTTCTAACGTATCTGTTAAAAAAATCATCTCTAATTGGACAGATAATAAAATATCCTGTGACAAACTAATGACCTAATTAACATTTACTATCACTGATAAATCTATAAAAAGGAAGCAAGCTAATAAAAAGCTATAGCAATATTTTCCAAAAAGTTTTTTTTCTCCTACAATTCTAATGAAGAATGTCACTGTCTTAATTTTAAAATAGGAACACTGGGGTGCCTGGGTGGCTCAGTGGGTTAAAGCCTCTGCCTTCTGCTCCGGTCATGATCTCAGGGTCCTGGGATCAGATGGAGGCCCGCATCAGGCTCTCTGCTAAGCAGGGAGCCTGCTTCCTCCTCTCTCTCTGCCTGCCTCTCTGCCTACTTGTCATCTCTCTGTCAAATAAATAAATAAAATCTTTAAAAAAAAGATTAAAATAGGAAAACTTTCATTAATAATAAAGTTGTGATTTGAAAACAGTAATAAGGTGGAACTTTTATTACACTGTACCCAACAGTGTGCAATTCTTTCTCTGAGATGCTATCAGAAAATTTCATTTAACTACCTAAGACGGGGTAATTGTAAACAATTCATTACAAATACTTTAATTCAGCTCCAAGGTATATGGCTACAGGCAAATGAGCACACAGCTTCTTGAGGTGGCTGAGAGAGGAAAGATAAAAGCTCCTTAGAGGCTAAAAGGCAAGAATGCTTTTTGACTAAAATTAAGAGTCAAAGCAACCATGTAAAGGATGCAATAAATGGAAAAAAAGGATGCAATAAATGGTTATATCAAGAAATACTCTTTATCTCAGAAAGTTAAATTCTTCCTTTTTGCCTATTAGTCCTTAAAAGGACCCAAGCAGGTCTAATGCATTACTAATTAAACTTTGGGTATTTTCCACATGCCTTTTCCAGTAAACTTGAATAATGTGCTAGATCTTTCGGAGCTCTCTGATTCTTCTCAACTCTCCAGTCACATTAAGTCTGTTACTAAATGAATGGAGATAATACCCTGAAACTTATTCCCTAAGAGGCATGGTAAAAAAAAAATTACTTACACTGTTGGTGGGAATGTAAACTGGTGTAGCCATTTTGGAAAACAGTGTGGAGATTCCTTAAAAAATTAAAAATAGAGCTACCCTATGACCCTTCAATGGAACTACTGGGCATTTACCCCAAAGATACAGATGTAGTGAAAAGAAGGGCCATATGTACCCCAATGTTCATCGCAGCAATGGCCACAATCGCCAAACTGTGGAAAGAGCCAAGGTGCCCATCAACAGATGAATGGATAAAGAAGATGTGGTACATATATACAATGGAATACTAGGCCTCCATCAGAAAGGATGAATATCCAACTTTTGTAGCAATATGGACTGGACTGGAAGAGATTATGCTGAGTGAAATAAGCCAAATAGAGGTAGTCAAGTATCACATGGTTTCACTAACTTACGGTGAATGAGGGGTAACCTGGAGGACAGTGGGAGAAGGAAAGTAAATAGGAAGTAGGGTAATCCAGGGAGAGAAACGAAACAACAGAGACTTTGGACACAGAAACAAACTGAGGGACTTGGAGGAAGGGGGGTGGGGGATGGGAGAGCCTGGTGGTGAGTACTGGGGGCACCTATTGCATGGAGCACTGGGTGTGGGGAATGGGGAATGAATCTTGGAACACTGGGAAAAAATTTTTAAGTAACAATAAAAAAAATTAATGACTAATGTTAGTAAACAGATTGCCAAGTATTACATAAAGGATACTATAAAAACAGAGTATTATCATTTCCTCTTAATAGTAATAACACTTGGTAAAGTCCTTTTAATTCTGATCATCTTTGAATGTACTGAGATTAAGACCCCATTATAAGGTATTTTTTTAGCAGAAAAATGTAAGGCGATTCACATGCTCTGGGCTTAAAAATCTAAATTGATCATATCCTTCCTACTTGTTTACATAGTTCAATAGCAACTGATTACTTACTTAAAGACCACACAAGTTCTCCGAGAAAAAAATCACAATCTTTTTAGCACATAGAAATAGAACTAAAACTCATTTTCTCTTTTGTATAGCCAGCATTTTTAAATGGAGAAGAGCCTCAAAGAAATCTTCATACTTTAGCTGAAGGCTTTCAAAGTGAGACATATTTAGAAGTGGAGGTTCATGCCTTTAAGCACTATAAGACTGTTAGTTAAGTCAGAAGCCATGAATTCAGTACTTTGAGATGGCTGAATAAAATAAGGTTTTCACTTTTTTCCAAAGTATTTCACACTATTGGTGTCTCTGGGAAAGAAGAGTCACCTTTAAGAAAACTACGTTTTTTTAAGACAGCTTCATTAGTAAGCCAAGTTTAAAGTTTACTCATTAGTAAGATTTTAATTTGAACAGTGACACACAAAACAAATCAAATTACAACCTTTGTAGTTCTAAGATAGGATTTTCAATCAAACAAATTAATTTTGGAAAACACAACTGCCTTTTTCAAGAGGAGTGCCTCTTCCTAACTGTGCATATGATTCACTATATAAGAACAATTATTTAAAATAAGGGAGCAAAGACATCACTTAGAATTATTAATAATCCATGCCTTTAATTCCCTAATGATTTATAATGCCATGAAACATTCCAAAAAAGACAGTCTAACTGTATGCTTGTTCTAATATATATTACCTATACTCTAAATCAAGAAACATAAGCAAAAATTATCCACTAACTATGAGGGAAATAAAAATAATATGATAAGAAAGTTAACAAACAAAAGCTTTGGATTAAAATATTAAATATGAAATAAACTATTATATGTTCTTAAAGATTCTTTAGAAATCATAAATTATGCCTCCCAGAAGAACAGAAGTATCTTCATTATTAACAGACAAAATAAATGTTTCACTTTGCAATCACATAATTACTTAATATCTGCTCTTTGAAAAATACACATTGGAGATTTAAATCTCTTGGTAAAGAAAGAAGTAAATGCTTTGTGCAAAGAAGATAGAGGAAAAGAAGACTCTTTACAAGGGAGTTCAGAGACATCTAGTGGTTGATAATAATATACCAGGGTTTTGTGAATTGGGGTAAACCAGGGAGGAAGATGAAACATGAGAGACTTTGGACTCAGAAACAAACTGAGGGTCTTGGAGGGGAGAGGGTGGGAGTGGGGGGATGGGCGAGCCTGGTGGTGGGTATTGAGGGCACGTATTGCATGAAGCACTGGGTGTGGGACATAAACAATGAATCTAGGAACACTGAAAAAATAAAATATCAAAAAATATATATACCAGGGTTTTTTCTTAGAAAATAAAATAAGGTTATATAGTTCTATAGCCATGTTCTTAAAGCAAATAATATAAGATTTTTCTTGCACTTCTGAATCTGTTTCATCCTCTGCTTTAGTTTAATGATTCTAGAAACTGAAAATAGCATTAAACTCTCAAACTTAAAAAAATTAATAAGGTATCATTGAAATAATACTCAAATTCAGCAAATGTTCTATCACATAAAAGGGTATTTATGATCTAAAACATGATTCACTGACCAATGCAGGTAGGCATTTGTCTTTTTCAAGCTGTTGATGCTGTTCTACATTAGATCATTACACACATCAAACTGCAAACGGCTAAAATTTTTTAATTCCTGGATTTTGAAAGTTCTCTGCTAAACATGGTCATAGATGCACTGAGCTAGAAGACACCTTAAAAGGCCAATTAGCTCACTGCCAAAGTCTTCAGTCAAAATAGAATCTCACTTTCAAAGCTAGTAGAAAAGTTATTTACATTTTTCTTCAATAACC
The DNA here is from genome assembly GCA_004023965.1 of Spilogale gracilis. Lineage (NCBI taxonomy): Eukaryota > Metazoa > Chordata > Mammalia > Carnivora > Mephitidae > Spilogale > Spilogale gracilis. The sequence continues at coordinate 32,305 of PITA01020162.1, forward strand.
TACTTAAATGATCCAAAGAACCCTGTCAAACAACTCTTTTCTATCTCAAACCTCAGCCTTTCATGCTACAATTTATCTTGTTTATTTTTAATTCAATTATTCCTACTACGTCATATTAACATATATACCTCTTCATATTCTTTTGTGTAAGAATAGCACTTTAAAGTTTGTACCATGTAGTGGCTAAATGAACATAATAAATAAATAAATATTATACACTTAAAAATAGTTTTATCCCTATCAAATGTCATGTTGTGAGATTCAACCTATCCATCATTCCAATTTCTCTAGTTCCTTTTGAATCCTGCTTGATCCAAAGTATTTGCTAACTCTCCAGCATTATGTATTCCATAAAATTGACAGGCACATTCTGATAATGCAAGAACACTCTAAATTGATGTTAAAGTTTTAAGAAATATTTGATCTTATAAAGTAACTGCCAAAATTAGTGTCCTCGATATAGCAATTCAGATTTTTCTTTTCTTTTTATTCAGCTTGAACTGATAAAATGAATCAAACAAAATATTAAGCACAGTTTCACACCCCTAATCACACTTTAAGCCAAGAAACATTTATGATAGCATCTACTTTTAAGTCATTTTTAAATGACCAGTGTTTGGGGGCACCTAGGTGGTTCAGTCAGTTAAGGGTCCAAATCTTGATTTCAGCTCAGGTCATGATCTCAGGGTTGTGAGATCAAGTCCCATGTCGGGCTCCGCGCTGCACGTGGAGCCTGCTTAAGATTCTCTCTTCTCTCTCTCTCTCTGCCTTGTCCTCCCCTCATTCTCTCTTTCCCTCTCTAAAAAAAAAAAAAAGGCGATTGTTTAAATTGTTTCTTTTGGTGCTTTTAACTTTTAGGCTCTATAAATCTATTTTTGTCCTAATTACCTCAGCTGACAAAAGACTGATACTCCTAACATTAAAAATGTGCTGCATTATAAAAAATTGTTCAGTATCAATTTGAACACTGTCAAGCAGCAGAATTTAAAAGGAACACAATTCATGTTAGAAAGTAATGAAATAAATTCCATGAAGCTAAAATATATCTTCTACTTATTTTCTGTTATATCATATTCTTTAAAAGATTCAACTTAAGCAACAATTCCTTCTCATTAAAAATTAATCCTTATGGGGCGCCTGGGTGGCTCAGTTGGTTGGGCGACTGCCTTCGGCTCAGGTCATGATCCCGGAGACCTGGGATCGAGCCCCACATCAGGCTCCCTGATTGACGGGAAGCCTGCTTCTCCCTCTCTCACTCCCCGTGCTTGTGTTCTCTCTCTTGCTGTTTCTCTCTGTCAAGTAAATAAATAAAATCTTTTAAAAAATTAAAAAAAAATAAATCCTTAAGTTATTCACACCATCTCAAGTATCACCTGCCTAAATACAAAGGGGACCTTTAAAGTGGACAGCTCTGGTGGTCATCAGATTAACCAAGTGATCAAACTTAACATTACCAAGAGTGGGACAACCTATGTCAACGTGCCTCCTGATACGATGTGATAAAAAGTACACATCACTTGGAGAGCAGTCAAGATGGTGGAAGGCCAGGTGACCACATTTCGGGGAGTTCCCTGAAGCGAGCTGAATTCCAGCAAAAAAAAAAACACTACAAGACCACCGTGAACACCCATAAAATCAGCCTGAAATGTGATATTTCCCACTTCTGGACCGCGACGAGAGACAAGGAACATCGGCAAAAAGGTAGAAACAAATAAGAGGGTCTGGAGGCTTGCCCCCAGAGACAGGGGAGTGGGGGAGGAAGCCCACAGAGCTGAACCATTGAAAACAAATGCCCCAAAACGAAAGTGCTCTGTGAGTGAGGAATAACAGCAGATTACGGCCTGAATTGGGGCTAGACAGAAACGGGAACACAGCGGAGCCCGGGGCAAGGCAAGGAGACATTTTAAAATTTTTTCCCGCCGCCCGGCGCCCCCGTGCGCCGCGCCGTGCCACCGGAGCCACGAAAGCAGCAGGAGTGGATTCTATTTTTACGCCGCTGCCCTCTCCGGTTTCTCTCCAAACCGTGGGCCGCACACAGACCCCACAAGGGAGGCGTTTTTACAGACTTGCGTGGGACCGGAGAGGCCGCGGGTCCCAGGGCGAAAAGTCACGCGATCCAAAAGGAGTTGTGGCTTTGAGGTGCGGGAGTGAAACGACAAGCAGGGACGGGGGCAGAAATCAATCCAACATCAGCGCCAGCCCAGCTGTGACAGACTGCCAACGGGGAGGCTGGAAAGAGCCCCTCCCTGTGTAGAGGATCTCTCTGGGAGAGAGGTCTGGGCGCAGACATCTTGCTCCGACCTGACTTCCTCAACAGCTGGAAAAAGACGTAAAAGAACAACGCTCCGCTATCAGAGAATTGTAACCTGATAACCTGGTTACCATGGAGACCAGCGTCTAGCAAGGGGGCTGAGAGACTCAGCCCAGGTAGAAGGACTGAAATGGAACGGCACACCCCACAGCCAGAAGCTCAGGAGGACAACATTCCAATGCAAAACCCCAAATCGGGGGAAAGGCAATTTATTAAACTCCTGGCACTGACTACAAGTACCAAAAGCCCTACAACTCACTGATATACTTTTCCACCTCATTTACTTTTTTAACCTTTTTTCTATTTTTACTTTTAAAACTTCCACTTTAAGCTTAAAAATACATTTTCATGGTTTTTCTTCCTTCAATTTTTAGCCCCCTTCTTATCACAACGTGATACCCAATAAAACACCCCATAACATTTCTTATTTTTTTATTCTTTTTTTTCCCTTTTACCCTGAAATTTTTTCAAATGCACCCCTGTATTTTCTGCTTTTGTTCTTGCCTCTTGTTTCCCTGTTCGCTATCTCTGTTTTTCCCTTTCTTATCTCCTCTTTCCTTTATTCACTCTTTTACATGTACCTATAGATAGAAGCTTCAAGTCAATCCCACTTCCCTATTCAATACTACCCCTATATACAACCAGTTCTAATCCCCCTAAATCTTTTGAAAGTGGGCTCCTCCAACAATAACAACAAGACAAACCCGGGAGCGTCTGAAACGCATTCCTTGCCCACAAGGAGTGTCTGCCCTCACCTTCCCACTCTAGTTTGTCAAGGTGTCTGTGTAATTGTCTTTGCTTCTATATTATATAAATACTGGTCTTCGGGGTCATATAGGTTGGGCTTCGCTTTTTGATCTCTTCATTTACCCTTGATAACCCTTTTCTTTACCCTGTAACAGCTTTGTACCATATAAATCCTATTACCAGGCCCCGCTCTGGCAGGGGTGTCTTTTCTTGCTTCCTCTCTTCCGTTTTCTTTTTTCTTT
>PITA01020163.1:0-35599 GCA_004023965.1 Spilogale gracilis
ATACTACACCTCCATCAGAAAGGATGAATATCCAACTTTTGTAGCAACATGGACTGGATTGGAAGAGATTATGCTGAGTGAAAGAAGCCAAGAAGAGAAAGTCAAGTATCACATGGTTTCACTTACTTGCGGTGCATAAGGGGTAACCTAGAGGACAGTGGGAGAAGGAAAGTAAATGGGAAGTAGGGTAATCCAGGGAGAGAAACGAAACAACAGAGACTTTGGACACAGAAACAAACTGAGGTACTTGGAGGGAGGGGGGTGGGGGGGATGGAAGAGCCTGGTGGTGGGTACTGGGGGCACCTATTGCGTGGAGCACTGGGTATGGGGAATGGGGAATGAATCTTGGAACACTGGAAGAAAAAATTTAAGTAACATTAAAAAAAAAAAACTTAAAAAAAAAAAGAATCACTTCCTATTTTATTACTGATAGATATCTAAATTGGGTGGCTATCAAAGGAGAATGGGTCTCAAAATTCTGGTGTTAAGGGAGTAGTCTCTGAAAATGACCTGTTCCTTTTGCGAATATTGCTCCTTATTATCATGCAAGCAGCCTCACAAAGAGGCCATTGCTATCTGTATTTTACATGAAACACCCACTTCCCTTAAATATTTCTGTCTCTAATACCTATAGATGTTAAATTAAAAAATTTTTTTGAAGATTTTCCTTTTTTTTTTTTTTTTCAGGAGCCCTGGCATTTCAGGGGTCAAGTGAAACTGGGTAGAGACCAAGTATGTTGAAAAATTTATAAAATAATTTATTTATAAAATTGAGGATGCCTGCTTGTTTTCTTGGGGTCCAAATGTGCTAGTTACCACACTGGATATATGTATTTTCAATGATGTGACCAATGTGAATGAGCAATAATAAAGAAGTCATACCTCTTCTTCTTCCTCCTCTTCCTCTTCTAGCTCCTCATCAACTTCAGCTTCTGCCTGATAGTCTTCTGTTTCTTCATCATAATCTTCCACATTTAACTCCCATGCAACATACCGGAAGGGTTCTGTAAAAAAAAAAAAAAAAGTAACTTTTGGGAAGATATTTTTAGGATAAAAGGATATTAGCATATTACAGTAGTCAAAGATTAGGAAGAGTGATTGTAATGACTGATCTCTTAGTTTAAATGTGTATGCAAACAGGTCTTCACAAATTCTGTAAGTGACAACTGACTGGTTTGGCCAGTTTCTTTGGGCCCCATGCTGCTCTGATTGACAGATTTAAATATTTGAAATATTGACCCTGAATATACTGGATGCTTTACTTCATAAACCACCAAGAAGGGCTTCAAACTTTCATGGTGCTTTTAATAATATAGTAATATTCTTGGTAATAAATGTTAAGATTACAGCTCTTACTTTCCATAGTCTCAACTACTTTTTGAAGTAGTTCCTCTGGAGTTTTGCCGGCAATCTCCAAGTTTAAAGTTTGAACGAAAGACTCATTCATTGCTGCTTCCAGCTGTTTCCACATCTGGTTGAAATGTTTAATCTTCTCCTTAATCGGCTCCATTTCGGGAACATCAGGATAAGCATCTTCTGAAAACTCAGGGAGTACAACTTTTGAGGTAAAGGTTAAAGGAAAGAAAAAAGAGTCTTAAAATATTATATCTTTAGTCATATTGCCAAAATAATCTATACTTTATAGTATTTTTAAAACATTTGAAAGAAATACACTTAGTTTTCTAGGTAATAATATAAATTCATAAATTCATATTTTAATTTATGCTTTGATTTTTGCATTGGCTTAGATGAGTTATTATCTTCTAATAAAATAAGAATAATGGATAATTAATAAGAATTTTGTATGGCAACTTTAACTGTTAATAAAATGTTTAAAATAAAATTTGATGAAAAAGAGTACACTGGCTACATACATTTTTTTTTTTTAAATCTTTTTTTTTTTAAGATTTTATTTATTTATTTGACAGAGAGAAACACAGCCAGAGAGGGAACACAAGCAGGGGGAGTGAGAGAGGGAGAAGCAGGCTTCCCGCCGAGCAGGGAGCCCGATGTGGGACTCGATCCCGGATCTCCGGGATTATGCCCTGAGCCGAAGGCAGTTGCTTAACCAACTGAGCCACCCAGGCATCCCACATTTTTAATGTAATAAGCTAAATTAATTGCATATCAGCTGGCCTACGACAAAGAAATAAATAGGTAGGAAGTTGGTGCTATGCTTAAAATAAGGAACTGGGGGCAACTGGGTGGCTCAGTTGTTAAGTGTCTGCCTTCAGCTCAGGTCATGATCCTGGAGTCCTGGGATGGAGCCCTGCATCAGGCTCCCTGCTGGCGGGCCTGCTTCTCCCTCACTCCCCCTGTTTGTGTTCCCTCTATAGCTGTGTTTCTCTCTGTCAAATAAATAAAATCTTTAAAAAAAAATAAGGGACTGGACCTTTCTAAAATAAAAAGAAAAGTATTTTCACACACTATTTTTATAATCTAACCTGTTTCAGATAATTCTTTAGTTTCCAGGCCCTCTTTGGATCCTTTTGAAACTTCTGTTCCAACTGTAGTATCCTCAGCAGGCTCAAATACTTAAAAAAGAAATCTAATAGTTATTCTTTCATGAAATTTTTGCCACAAAGAAAATTTCAAAATACAGTTTTATTGTATATACTATATCTAAGTGAAAATACAGTTCCTGTTAGGTAAAGTATGGCATTAAATATTTAATATATAGGGCAGAAAATGAAAAATCTTTAATAATATATAAATAGACATGGACCAAAATAATAATTGACACATGGCACATATAAGTCTGATAGATAACTGTTGTTAAACATCATTTAAACTTCTGTTTACATGACATCAGACTAATAGTTCCTGATATTACTTTTAATTTCTTAAGCTACCCATGAAAATACTCCTAAAGATCATAAAATGGCAAGGAAAGACAATGATATATCAATGTCCCAGCTGTGGCTGCAGGTGCAGCAAGACTCAAGAGAATTTTGATAATATCACTGTTGAAGATATAGAGCAAACACAGTTTTCCTGGATGATGTAAGACATGCTTCACATGCAGATTCAGCACAGATGGTTCAGGGAAGGAAGAATTATCTATTTTCTCAACCATAGTCTTTCCTAGTTCTGAGACACAAATTTTGTGTAGACCAAATTTATATTTATATAATATTGATATATAATGTATATTATATAATCTCTCTATGGAATATATAATTATACTAATTATAATAATTAATTCATGTAATTAGTTATAACAGACCACAATTATAATCATTATAATTAAAATAAATCACAATCATTATAATAAATTATAACAAACCATAACTATTATAATTATATTATTCTAATATTAAATAATATTCTATTAAAATATTTTAATAGAATATTCTAAATATCAGAATTAGAATAGATTCTAATTAACTAGAATATTCTGATAAATAGAACTAGACTATTCTAATGTTCTAATAATATAATCATATTTTATTACATTTATATTACAAAATAATAATATATACTATAATTAAATTAAATATAATATAATATAGTTATATTTAATCATATTTACATATCTAAAATAATATTCTAATATTCTGACATTCTAATAATGTAACTAGATGTAATTATATTTACATATATATATAAAACACAGTAACATTGGAAACTATCTTCCAAGCTAAAGTAATAGTTGTGTCCTCTTTCTACAGAATTCTATAATTAATACTCAAGAGAATAGGATGTAGAAGAAGACAAGCCTAGGGCTAGTCTGGTGGTGACACGTGTAATTGTAAGGTACTCAGTTATCTAGAGAAAAGCACTATAAATGATGGCAAGGACAAGAACACCAAGAATGTACAGAGAATTCTATACCACCTTAATTTCCCTAATTATGGGATGCAAGTTAGAAATGATGAAGAAAAGAAAGAGAGAGAGAAAGAAATGACGAAGATTCAGCCACAGTCTAGAAAAGACGGACAGTATGCATTCTTACTAAATATCATCACTTGATCTAGGTCAATGCACATTAACTTGACCTTCAGGTCTTATGTTGGAGAGTACCAGGCAAAACATTAACGTGAAAGGCATGTAAGGATATGTATGTGTGTTGCGGGGGGTTGGGTGTGGTTCTTATAAATACGCTACCTACCCTTCCTGTTGCCCTACTCTACCTGCTAGAGCTGCACGTAGTCTCTTCCATTCAAGAGGTCAACAACAAAACGACAAGGCCTATGAAAGATGTTATAATGAAGGGTAAGAGAATATTGATCCAAAGATTTAGATGAAGAATTGCTTTTGAAAAAGATTTCTTATATAAATCAGAGTAAAGTAAATTTTAGAAAATACATGCTTGCGGGGCACCTGGGTGGCTCAGTTGGTTAAGCAACTACCTTCGGCTCAGGTCATGATCCCGGGGTCCTGGGATCAAGCCCCATGCTGGGCTCCCTGCTCCTTGGGGAGCCTGCTTCTTCCTCTCCCTCTGCCTGCTGCTCCCCTTGCTTGTGCTCTCTCCCTCTCTGTGTCAAATAAATAAATTAATTAATTAAAGAAAAAAAAAAGAAACCTCTCTTTAAAAAAAGAAAGAAAATACATGCTTGGTATACTCAAAAAGCACAGTGGGACAATATAGTCAGTAAAATAGGAATCATGAAACAAAAAGACTAACCTACAATAAAGGTAGAAATACAAGAAAGCTAGTTGCAATTAGAAAACAATGGGAAGGAAATCTAAAATGCAATAGCAGAATTCAAATAATGTATTAGGAGAGAGGCAGTAAGAAGAAGAAAAGAAATCTCATGTGGAAGATAACAGCTCCCCAAAGAATACAGAGAAAAAGAACAAAGACATAAAAACTATCAGAGAAAAGAAGGTTAATGTGGCTGAGAAAGAAAAACTATCTAACCAAAAATAATAAAAGTGATCTTGAAAAAGGAATCAAGCGATAAATGAAGATGCAATTGAAGAAAACCATTTTGAGCTAGACAAAGTCTAGCAGGAAGATAAAAGAGCTCACTGAATTCCAGGAAAAATTGCTCACATACTAGTAAAGTTAAAAAAAAATAAAATAAGAATGGTATTGAAGAGTATCTTTGGAGCATCCCTGCAGAAAAGAAAAAAGAACATAAATGAAACAATATCAGATTTTTCCTTGTGAAGACAATAGTACAATCTCAACATGCAGAATTTCAAGAGGAAATGGGTATGACAATACTTTAGTAGCATCTAAATTGTTTTTCATGTGTGAAAGCAATAGATTTACAAGAATTCACACAATTTACCACCCTGGATACTTAAAAAGTTATTCAAAGATATAGGCCAGATGATTAAGAGAACTAAGAATCAAAAGTAAAATCTCAGGAATGGAGAAACCATGGAATCTGGGAGCCATTTCAATGGAATCATCAACAATCCTAATCGCACATATCTGCAGAAATTCATGGCCAGCTCTAGTGGATTGGAAAGGACAGTCTTTCCTAGTGGATGTGTCCAGTAATGGGCCTTCAACAACGTGGAGGAGTCGTGCCTCTTATAAAACTATCTGGGTAAAGTTTATCAACGACTTCAATATGAACAGTCATAATCTATAAAAATAACTCTGTGATAAAACTTAAGAAGTAGTCCCAGAGAAAAATGTTCTCTTAGGCTTGAATCCAGTCAAGTCAAAACAAAACAAAATACCATGTTTAGAAAAACTGAAAGGAAATATGTCAGAATATTAAAACTTTATTTATTGCTTTTTGCTGGCAGAACTACGGTGATTTTCTCCCATCTTTCTATTTATATGAATTCTACATTTTCTAAATTAGCATATTATATCAAACTTGACTGGACAGCTGAAAGATTTTTTTTAAGATTTTATCTATTTATTTGAGAGAGAGAGAGTGCATGTGAGTCTGTGCAGGGGTCGAGAGGGAGAGGGAGAGGAAGGGAGAGAGAGAATCTTAAGCAGACTCCATGCTGAGCACAGAATGAAATGTGTGGCTCCATCCCATGACACTGAGATCATGGCCAGTACAGAAATCAAGGGTAGGATGCTTAACGAACTGAGCCACCCAGGTGCCCCGAATGATTTTTAAACACACAATTAAACATTCATTATATCAGAACAAAGATCACTGTTTGATAGACATTTTCCAAATTTCAAGTCATCTCTTTTCTATTTGATGTATCAATTTATTGGTACCTGTGAATGCACTGTGCAGCAGAATCATCTTTGAGTTTATGTTCTCAGGGTGAGATTCTTTGTGAGTACAATACTGAGCTTTTTCTATGACTTAAGGTGACCATTTATAAAACTTTTTTTTACCCTAATTTTTTTTTCTCCTTCTCAACTGTGCAAGTATAAGAATCACCTGAGGTGTCCATTAAAATGTAGATTCCCAAACTCCATCCTAGACTTACTGAACCAGAGCTTGGGTGGTTCAGGAGCCTTTAAAATAAGCAACTTAGGTGATTTTTTTTTTTTTTAAGATTTTTATTTATTTGACAGCGAGAAACACAGTGAGAGAGGGAACACAAGCAGGGGGAGTGAGAGAGGGAGAAGCAGGCTTCCCGCCGAGCGGAGAGCCTGATGTGGGACTTGATCCCGGGTCTCGACCTGAGTCGAAGGCAGTTGCTTAACCAACTGAGCCACCCAGGCGTCCCAAGCAACTTAGGTGATTTTTTAAAAAGATTTTATTTATTAGAGAGGGAGAGCACATGAGCAGGGGGAGGGGCAGAGGGAGAGGGACAGGCAGACTCTCAGCTGATTGGGGAGCCCAACATGGGGCTTGATCCCAGGACCCCTGGATCATGACCTGAAGTCAGATGCTTAATGGACTGGGCCACCCAGGCACCCATAGGTGATTCTTTTTTTTAAAAAATTTCTATTTATTTAAATTCCAGTGTAGTTAACATACAGTGCTATATTAATTTCAGGTGAACAATATGGTGATTCAATAATTCCATATATTACCAAGCACTCATCAAAATAATTGTGCTCTTTATCCCCTTTACCTATTTCCTCCATCCCCCTGCCCACCTTTCCTCTGGTAACCATCAGTTTGTTTTCTGTAGTGAAGAGCCTGTCCCCTTTTTCCCCCTTTGTTCATTTGTTTTGTTTTTTAAATTCCACATATGAGGGAGATCATATGGTATTTGTCTTTGACTGGCTTATTCTGTTTAGCATTATACCCTTTAGATCCAAAGGGCAAAATCACATTCTTTTTTTTAAATGGCTGAGTAATATTCCAGTGTGTGTGTGTGTCTGTGTGTGTGTGTACGCGCGCATGCATGCACGCATGTATCACATCTTCTGTATCCATTCATCTGTCAGTGGACACAGGGCTGCTTCCATAACTTGATTATTGTAAACAATGCTGCAATAATCATAGGAACGCATGTATCCTTTCAAATTAGCATTTTTGTATTTTTTGGTAAATACCGAGTAGTGTGATTACTGGCTCATAGTGTAGTTCTATTTTTAACTTTTTGAGAAAACAGCTCTGTTTTCCACAGTGGCTGCACCAGCATTCTCACCAACAGAGCAGAAGGGTTCCTTTTCCTCCACATCATTGCCAATGCTTATTGTTTCTTGTGTTGTTGATATTAGTCATTCTGACAGGTGTGAGGGGATATCTCATTGTGGTTTTGATTCGTATTTCCCTGATGCGTAATGTTGAGCATCTTTCCATATGTCTGTTGGCCATCAGAAACTTCGGTTATTTTGATGCGGATCATTTACTGTATATACGGTAGTGCCCTCACCCACAATTCTGCCTTCAGTAGTTTCAGTAAACTGTAGTCAGCCACAGTCCAGAAGCAGATACAAGATATCAGAAGGTCAACAGTAGCCTAACGGTTATGTCACCATGCATACATCACTCACCTCACTTCATCTCATCAAGTTGGCATTTTATCATCCCACAGCATCACAAGAAGGGTGAGTACAGTACAATAAGATATTTTGAGAGAAAGAGACCATGTTCATATCTTGTCTTTGGACTTCCAGCCTTCAGAACTGTGAGGAATAAATTTCTGCTATTTGAAGCCACTAAGTTTGTGGTAATTTGTTAATGGCAACCTAGAAAACTTACACGTTCCCCAACAGTCTAACTGAAAACAAGCATTGGAGAGCAATGTGGAATTTAGTGAAAATTTAGCAAGGGAGCAATAAAAGGGACTTTACATCATACAGCCTGTAGCAGACACTATTGGTGACTCACTCTTCTTCTTCCTGGCAGAGCTGGGCTTTTGTTCCAGTGTTTACCCTTCCCTGCATGGCTGAGGGAAGATGACCCCATCTCCAGCTCCAGGAATTTATCCTGCTTGGTATAAGCCCAAAGAGTTGGTTCCTTTCTTTCTGATATCAGGAATGTAACTCCTGACTCTAAGAATGCTGAGATTTAGTTTAGCCTTCTTTGAGGTAGGAATTCTGAGCTCTGGCCTTTTTAGAAGTTCTGTAAGGCTGACTGTTATCCTGGTGACGATGTTGCCGAAGCATCAACTACTTGCCAGACACAGTCCTAGGTGTTTTAAATTAAATGTTTCTATTCCTATAAAGCAATGTTTGGTAACTATTCCTAACCTTGTTTAATGAAGAACTTGAGGTGCAGAACAATGACATAAAGTGTCACATAGCAGCCAAAGTGAAGTTTAAAAATGTTAATGGGATCATATTGATTACCTACACTTAGAGAAATCTTCAAACTCCCTAAGCCTCTGGCCACTGCCTTGCTGTCCAATTTCATCTTCCCCTTCCTTCCTGCTCATTATGTTCCAGTCACTCAATTTCTTCCTTGCCCATTGAATTGTGACCAGTTCTGAGCCTTTGCAGTGGAAAGATCCTTGCACAGATCCTTTTCAGTCTTTCTGCCTTGCCTCGAATATCGTCTTCTCAGATGACACTCTTTCTTGGCCATAATATTTACTCTTACTTCTTCTTTCCAAACCACCCCACTGGCCTCCACCTTGCTCATTCATTCAACAAACATTTATTGAGCTCCCACTAGATCCCAGGCTCTGCTTTAGTGTCTTCATATATTTTATCCATAGCACTTAATGCTATCATAATTATTTTAGCTATTTATTTGTTTATTTTTATTCTTCACCATTGAATGATAACTCTTTGAAGAAATAGACCTTGACTATCTTGATCATTGCTGAGTTTCTAGTACGCAGGACAGTGCCTGTCACATTGCCTGGCACTTAGAAGGAACTCAATAATAATTTGTTAAAGGAATTTACTTCCTAATGTTTATTAATAGCTGGCTCTATTATAGGACCATGAAATGCTTGGAAATCCAAGGTTACCCTAAGCTCAGCTTCTTCCAAGTTCAATCTAATTTGCCTATACCTAACTAGTACATAAAGAACAAATTGGGAATGATCAAAGTGGTTAACTAGCCTCTGAATGCATCTGGATGTAATGACCTTTAAAGCTCTGATTCCAAGCAATACATATGCCATTCCATTTTAGGAAGCCTAGAGGGCCAGTAGCTTTGAGATGAAGCTTCAGGGGTCCTATCTGACAGGTAATGATTACCTTGTGGCCCATGACAGAAGAAAAGATGTGTTCTCTAGCATGAGGCCAAAAAAAAAAAAACCTGTTGTGGCTATGTACTAGTTTCCTATGGCTGCCAAAAAAATTGCCACAAACTTGGTGGCTTAAAAAATAAAAAAAATAAAAAAAAAACAAAGGAAATGTACTCTCTCACAATTATGAAGACCAGAAGTTGGAAATCAAGGTGTTGGCAGGGCTGTGTCACCTCTGCCATATGAGAGGAGAATTGCTTCTCACCTGTTTAGTCTTCTCTGGGCTGCTGTCATACCTTAGTTTGAGGCTGCATCGTGGCAATGCCTGCCTCCATCTTCACCTGGCTTTCTGCTCTGAGTGCGAGTCTAAGCTCCCTCTACTTCCCTTGTATACAGACACTCTTGAAGGCATTTTGGGCCCCCTTGGGTAATCCTGGATGATCTCCCCATCTCAAGTTATTTAGTCATATCTACAAAGACCTTTCTTCCAAATGAGGTAACATTTGCAGGGTTTAGAAATTAGGACGTGGACATATCTTTGGCAACCATCATCAGCTTACCATTGGGTACTCTGGATAAAGTTCAAAAATTCCAAAAGTAATGGATTTATGTTAAAATGGTTTTTTCTTTTTTTCATTGTGGTAAATTCATATACCATAAAATTTTAGGTATTTTAGGTCTACAGTTCAGTGGTATCCAACACATCCACATTGTGGTATAACTGATACCCCCTTTCAGCCCATAATTCTTTTCCCCTGGTAAAACAGAAACACTGTACTCATTAAATAATAACTCCTCATCCTCCCCAACCCCCAAGACCCTGGAAACCACTATTCTGTTTTCTAACTTTATTATTCTGAATACTCTAAGTACTCCATATAAGTGGGATCATATAGTATTTGCCTTTTTGTGATTAGACAGGGCAGTTTTAAGTGAAAAAAAATTGCCCCCTTAAGTAATTTAAAAGAGAAGACTTTATGGAAAAAGAATCCTTGGATAGAAGAAGTAATCACTGGCTAAACCAGATGCAAGTCCTCCTGTGGAATAGACTATGCTTCAATATGGCCAAAACAGACTCATTTTACAGAAGCACACCTGCGCTGGAGAAGCCCAATCATGCCTAGTGTCTAGCATTGGGCTAGAATTGGCCCTAACTAGAGGAGATGCTGGCTTTAAAAGATCCAAAGTAGGTTCCCTGGGGGAAATATCAGATTAAAACAACAAAACTAAATTGTCCCCTAGACTGTTTACATAAATACTAATTGTGAGATATTGTGGACATTGGAACTATGGGATATGTTTGATATGTCATATTTAATGAGTGTCAATTTCTTTTATTTCTTTTGCTATTTTATAGCCTGTCTTCTTACAAAACAAAGGTGGGTGGAAGAATCGTCAGTCAAATTGATTAGGTACTGAAAAAAGCAATGAAGTTTCTGGTCGCACTAGTCAGAATGGCTGAAATTAGTAAGTTGGGAAACAACAAATATTGGTGATGGTGAGGATGCAGAGAAAGGGGAGCCCTCTCACATGGTTGGTGGGAATGAAAGCTGGGGCAGCCACTCTGGAAGACAACATGGAGGTTCCGCAAAAAAGTTGAAAATAGAGCTATCCTACAACTCAGCAATTGCTGTACTAGGTATTTATCTAGAGGATACAAACATAGTGATTTGAAGGGGCACCCCCACCTCAATGTTTATAGCAGTGATGTGCATAATAACCAAGATATGGAAGGAGCCCAGATGTCCACGGACAGATGAATGGATAAAGAAGATGCGCGGTATGTATATAAAATGGAACATGACTCAGCCATTAAAAGAATGAAATCTTACCATTTACAACAACAGGAATGGAGCTAGAGTATTATGCTAAGTGAAATAAGTCAACCAGAGAAAGACAAATATCATATGATCTCCCTTATATGTGGATATTAAGAAACAAAACAGATGAACATGGGGGAAGGGAGGGAAAAATAAAATTGGACGAAATCAGAGAGGGAGACAAACCATAAGAGACTCTTAACTATAGGAAACAAATTGAGGGTTGCTGGAGGTGAGAGGGTGGGGGGATGGGGTAACTGGATGATGGATATTAAGGAGGGCACATGATGTAATGAGCACTGGGTGTGATATGCAACTTATGAATCACTAAACTGTACCTCTGAAACTAGTAATACACTGTATGTTAATTAATTGATTTTAAATAAAACAAACAAACAAACAAACAAACAATGAAGGTTCTGGGTAGGAGCTCATGTCAACAGAGGTGTGGGACTCCTAAAAGGAAATTGTGTATTTCATCCTGCTCACTCCTCTGTCTGGCACAAGGCATCTGATTTTATACTTACTGTCCCATAATGCCAATACCAATCTTGTAGTAAAAATGATCCATGTTGAAGTTCAGATTTCTCATTGTAAAAACTACACTTAGTTCTGATCCTTGTACAGTTAACAGCAGGTTCCCAGCTCTTAATTGCTCCAGACTGGCATCTAGCTACAGATATCTAAAGACCTTTAGTTTGTAGGATTAGTTTCTAATCGAATAGTAACCATGCTTAAAAGTATTTTTGTGTCTCATTGACACCACAGTGAAGTCTCCTATCTTGCTGCTTCAAGATCCTCTCTGGTCATGAGAGTGACTTTCATTGCCCACAGACTCCTTCTTGCCCTGAACTAGTCCACCCAAGCAGACATCTGCAGTACGGCCAGCTTAATGAGTGTGGGACCTATGCACTTGCACAAGGTCTTTTGCTTAGAATGGTCTCACACTTGGATTAATGCTCTTCCCTGTCATTTTGATTTTTAGTAATTCTACCTTTGAACTGTTTTGTAAGCAAAATCCAAAGGGACTCTGATGGGACAAAAGAGAGAGCATGTGAGCAGAGATAGGCACAATATGTATTTGCCATCCCTTGCCCTCATGTTCTCATGAACATTCCTGATGCCCTGTCATTACCATAGAATTCCAGGGGGCCACATATGAGGGAGTAAGTGTGACCCACTGGTGGGGGGGGGTGCGATGCCAGCAGCACCGAGACACCACACTTTCCCTTCAAACTAGAACTAACTAGAGACATGAATAACCAAGGAACCTTTCTTACTCATGTTACTTTCCTGTATTAGCTAAGCACTTAAGCTGAAAAGGATGACATAGAAGGAAAAGATAGGGCAACCAAGAGTTCCCTTTTTTAATCATTAGGAAGCTAGAGAGTGTTGATAGAATATGTGGGCATATTAAGAAGTGAAATAAAAAGCTCAGTTAGCTTTGTGCATGAAACTGAATGCACAGTGAAATGCACATAAGCACATCAGACACTTAAGTGGCCAACTCTTGGTTTCAACTCAGGTCATGATCTCAGGGTTGTTAGATGGAGACTTATGTTGGACTCTACTTAAGAGCTAAGCATGGAGCCCGCTTAAGATTCTCTCTCCTTCTCCCTCTGCCCCTCCCTCCCCCATTCCCACACTCCCTCTGGCTCTCAAAAAAAAAAAAAAAAAAAAAAAAAAAAAAAAAAAAGAATGAAATGCCATGTATGTCCAAGCTACAAAATACCAATGAATAAAATTTAAAATTTTTGTCTACTTAGAATGAGATTAATTAGCAAACAAAAAGCACCATGACAAACTGAGACTGAGGCCATGGAAGAAAAGAAAAATCTTAATATTTTAGTATGTTTAACAACACTTTTTCCAGCTTTTTGAACCACGTGACTCATCGATTACATGGCTGGCCCTGCTCCTGAGTGCTGGTACCAGGGCAGAGATTCGGCTTTCCTGCCACACTACAAACCATGTGATTTGAATTAAATGGCTGCTCTCCGGGAGCTCAAGTCACCATTCTTCACCTGCTGCCATTTTATTAACATACAAAAGACACAAATACACGCATGCTCACACACATGGACACACCCAGTAGAGGGAAGTAAAAGGAAGGACATGGCCCTCAATAGAGTCTAACCTGATTCAGGTTCTGTTTCAGGGACCTCAGGTGCTTCAGACTCCTCTGGTAAGGATCCCTTGGTGTCCTCGGTTACCTTGAAGGCCTCAGAACCTTCCTGAACTTCAGGCTCCTCACCTTCAATCTCCTCATCAGCCTCTGGTTCAGGCTCTTCTTCTAGAAAAGAAAAGAGAAATAATTACTCAGTTTAGATCGACAAATATTTAATTGAGTGCTAGATATTCTCATCAGTGCCGAGGCCAAAACAAAGAACAAGGAATGGTCCTGCCCTCCTGGAGCATGGGGTTTGACGAGGGAGGCAGATACTTAGTCTACATATTTGATCTATTCAAATATAGTGGAAGTGTGCAGTGCATATGCTCAGAGTGCTAGTGGAGTAGCAGCCTAGGGGGTTTAACGGTAAAAAGCTGGAAACAGCCCCAAAGTCCATTCAGTAAGGATGCAGATAGAACTATATTGTCTGATATGGAGCCATTAGCCATGTATGGCTATTGGAACACTTGAAATGTGGGTAATCCAAATTGAGATATGCTGAAAGTATAAAATACACAATAGATTTCAAAGACTTAGTATAAAAACTGAATGTGAAATGTATTCAGTATTTTTTGCATTAATTGTTAAAATGATATTTTGGATATAGTATATTAAATAAATATAATTAATTTCACCTTTTTTTTTTACTTTTTATGTAGCTACTAGAAAATCCAGTTATCTATGTGGCTTGCTTTGTATTTCATTGGGCAGCACAAGGCTAGATTTAATGTACAATGATGGATTTTCTTAAATACCTAATTACAAATAATGGAATATATTGATCAGTATGTCAAATGTTAATTTTATAAGCACAATTCCAAACTTTATGCAGTTACATGAAAGTCTTTTGGGAAGAAGACAGAGTGAATGGTGTCAAAAAACCTATCTCCCCTATTCCTTTTAATATATTCATGAAATTGAAAAACAAGATATTTTTATGTAGATGATATGAAAAAAAATAAATCAGTTTGTTTTCTGGACTGCTGCAGAAATTTCTTCCCCCAGTGAGTACATTCCAAGACTGTGGGGTATGAGATACCTTTGGCATCTGAATTTTAATCTGAATCTGAATGGTCAAACACCCACAGCAAAGCAACCCAAAGTGTTCTTGGGGTGGCTCAGTCTGTTAAGTGTCTCAGGTCATGATCCCAGGGTCCTGGGATAGAGCCCCATGTTGAGCTCCCTATTCAGCAGGGAGGCTGTTTCCCCCTCTCCCTCTGCCCCTCCACCCCCCACCCCACGTGGTCTCTCTCTCTCTTAAATAAATAAATAAATAAATAAATAAATAAATAAATAATATTATTATTTTTAAAGATTTTTATTTATTTAATTGACAGAGAGAGTGACAGCGAGAGAGGAACACAAGTAGGGAGTAGGAGAGTGAGCAGGCTCCCCACTGAGCAGGGAGTCCTGATGCAGGGCTTGATCCCAGGACTCTGGAATCATGACCTGAGCCAAAGGCAGACACTTTGTGACTTAGCCACCCAAGCACCTTATGATAAAAAAATTCTTGAAACAAGAAGAAGAAGAAGAAGAAGAAGAAGAAGAAGGAGGAGGAGGAGGAGGAGGAGGAGGAAGAGGAGGAGGAGGAGGAAGAAGAAGAAGAAGAAGAACAACAACAACAACAACAACAACAACAAGAACAAGAAGAGGAGAAGGAGGAGGTGGAGGAGGAAGGAGGAGGAGGAGAAGAAGGAGGAGGAGGAGAAGAAGAAGGAGGAGGAGAAGAAGAAAGGTAAAACATACCTAAAAAAGAGAAAAATGTTCTGGATTTATACCAGGACTATAGTACATGTGGCTTCTAAGTATGTGACTTAATACTGTGGTGAGTCTTTTGTGTCATATAGAGGAATTTATAGTGATACACACAAGGAAGAAGTAGCATTTACTGAATCCTACTAGGGTTTGTGATGAAGTTATGTGCTGGACAGCAAAAATACACAATGTATTTCTCACAGTAAAAAAAAAACAACTTCCAATATGCATACATGTAAATTATTTATAATTCTTATCCATATTAGGTACTTTATATAACATACAAATAAAAAAAGTTTATATAATGAGGCAGAGAGGTGTAAAAAATTCTAATACTTTTTCTAGAATTCTTTTTTTTTTTTTTTAAGATTTTATTTATTTATTTGACAGGGAGAAACAGAGCTAGAGAGGGAACACAAGCAGGGGGAGTGAGAGAGGGAGAAGCAGGCTTCCCGCCGAGCAGGCAGCCCGATGTGGGGCTCGATCCCGGGTCTCCGGGATCATGACCTGAGCCGAAGGCAGTCGCCCAACCAACTGAGCCACCCAGGCGCCCCTACTTTTTCTAGAATTCTAATGGATAATCTGTATACCAGAAAAGTCACAGATGGACTGAAAAGTATTCTAAGATCCTTATACTATCTGTGATTTTTACTAAGTATGTGTTATATTCGTTATCTATTGCTTCATAATCAATTACTCCAAAATTTAGTGATTAAAGCAATAATAATCACATATCATCATTGCAGTTTCTGGCGTTGGGAATTTGGGAGTAGCTTAACTGGTGGTTCTGGCTCAGGGTCTCTCACAAAGTCAAATGAAGATGTCAGTCAAGGTTGCAGTCCCGGAAGGCTTGCCTGGGGCTGGAGGATCGCCTTCCCAGGTGGCTGCGCAAAGCCTGAACTGAACTCCTCAGGGAGCAGAGATAAGCTGTGTTAAGTCCTGACCCACAGAAACATGTACAGAATAAAAATGGCAGTTATTTTACAGTGTTGGGGTGGCTTGTTGCCAACAAAGGAAAACTGAAATAGATACTTTTCACTCTTTTGAGTCAGGGACCCTTTTGGCAGTGTGGTGAAATTTATGAACCGTCCTCAGAATAATGCTTTCAAACCCATAAGATAAAGTAAGTAAGAAACCAATTACAGTTTGGTTGAAATACAGTTATGGAGATACCAAATAAATTTTGTGCTATAGGAAATTTGTGCATCTTTACTAACATATTACATAACAAGAATTAACAGCTGGTCTAATAACTACCATCATTTTGGAATCGTGATTAAGCATACACAGGATATATAAAACTGTAATGTGATATGAAAATATCTTGGTTTCTACTGGTAACAAAATCAAGATACTACTAATATTATTAGGGTTTGTTGCCTATATTAATTACTAAGTGAAGGAAATACTAAATTCCAGGTAAAGGTTAGTGAAAATAAAGCTGTAATTATTTTCCCATTCAAGTTCACAGACCTCTGAATTTTATCCATGAACTCCAGGTTAAGAACTTCAGTCTTAAAAGAAACTGTTGGGAGTAAGTTCTTGTATAATGGAGATGGAAGTTTAAGTTCAAAGACAATGGGCATAGCAGGAGATGCTGTTTTCTCAACTCCTGCAGGATCCTTCTGCTAGAAGTAATTCAACATCCATGTGTCCTATGTGACAAGGGAAGTTATTTTAAGACATGCTGGATATGGGGCGCCTGGGTGGTTCAGTTGGTTAAGCAACTGCCTTCAGCTCAGGTCATGATCCTGGAGACCTGGGATGAGTCCCACATCGGGCTCCCCGCTGGGCAGGAAGCCTGCTTCCCCCTCTCTCTCAATCCCCCTGCTTGTATTCCCTCTCTGGCTGTGTTTCTCTCTGTCAAATAAAATCTTTAAAAAAAAAAAAAAAAAAAAAGACATGCTGGATAAGCTGTCTATTGGGGACCCGAAGAGCAAGCACATGTAGTATCTTGTTGAAGGTCTTTTCCTATGACTCCATTACTCTAGTGTCCACACAATTTATTATCCAAATTGGAACACTGAGAATGAAAGTCTGTCAAATAAATATTTCAGTACCATAGGCATAGTGTAAACCTAGACTCTCATGGGCACACTGGGAAATATGGTCATGCTGTCTGTAATTCACTTGAAATACTGCAGTTACCTGCAGTAACAATACAAAATTAAATGACACATTATTAATGATATAAATCTGTGTTTGCCTTTTGCTTTCTCACTCATATCTTCCAGTAGCATTTGGTCTTCCTCTATTCTCAATGCTTCTTCAGCGGCTTTTCTGAAAATGAAAAGTTCCAAAATTTAATTATCTTTGGAAATTCAGACGTCTTATAATATTATAGGATTTGAGGCTTATAGTGGTAAAAAATTGAGTCAATTGTGTACAATGTTCATTATACTCTTTAACTTTACAAATGTAAATGTTTAATTTGCTCATAATGAAGCCACTTAATTTCAGGGTTTTTTTTTTCTGAATTGCAATGTTCTACTTTTAAAAAATTTTGGCTATTAAGTAAGAAATCTGTCAAAATTCATAAAAGATTGTCTAACTCTAAGCTGGAAAGGTAAATGGGAGAAGTTGTGCCATTTTCCATTCTGAATAAGTTAGAAATGTTCACAAAAAATGTTAAGTGACAAAAAAGTGTAATATAAGGCTACATGTAATACAATTTTAATTTTGTATTTAAAGTTTATATAAATGATGATCAAAAGCCCAGAAGGATAAACTGTTAATAGTAATTAGCTCTGGATGCTGGTATTATGTGAGTTTTTACTTTTTTTTGCATTAAAATTTTTTCTATATTGAGTAAATAGATAATTATCTTCTAATCAGAAAAATTATTTCCTGATTTCTTTTCTTTTCAACAGAGTGATAATGAAACTTGAAGAGACATGAAATATGGAAACTTAATTGTCTGGGGGGAATCTGTTTTTCATTAGGGTTGAGGCACTAAGCCTGCTTTAATGGTGAAGACAGACAGGTAAAAGGAAAGCTTGTAAAAGATGGAAAAAGGCAGTATTTATTAAAAATTAAAATATATATACTTTTGACCTAAAAATTCTATATCTAGGAATTTAGCTCTCAGGAATTTCCATACTACTAAACAAAGAAACATGTAAGAATGTTGACTGCCTCTTTTAAAAATAATATTAAAAAACTGTATGAAGTATTCACCAACGGGGCATGAGTAAAGTAGGGCCCATTCATATCAGCTGCCCACTCTGGGGCAGTTTTCCTGACTATTTTATAGGTCTGTCATTCTCCATATTCAGTGTTCTTTGCATCCTTTCCTGATCCTGTGAAAACCTAGTTACTTCTATTCTCTTTAAAAGGCATTACTAGGGGCGCCTGGGTGGCTCAGTTGGTTAAGCAACTGCCTTTGGCTCAGGTCATGATCCCGGGAGACCTGGGATGGAGTCCCATATCGGGCTCCCTGCTGGGTGGGAAGCCTGCTTCTCCCTCTCTCACTCCCCCTGCTTGTGTTCCCTCTCTCACTATGTCTCTCTGTCAAATAAATAAATAAAAT
Organism: Spilogale gracilis; assembly: GCA_004023965.1. Taxonomy (NCBI): domain Eukaryota; kingdom Metazoa; phylum Chordata; class Mammalia; order Carnivora; family Mephitidae; genus Spilogale; species Spilogale gracilis. The sequence continues at coordinate 18,749 of PITA01020163.1, forward strand.
CTTAAAAAAAAAAGGTATTACTACACTTCTTTTAGGAGATATGTCAGGAAAACAATAGTTGAAGCCATTCTTTTTTTTTCCCTCTTAAGATTCTTTTTATTAGAGAGAGAGAGAGAGAGAGAGAGAGAGCGAGAGCGCGCCTGCGGGGTGCATGACTTAGAGGGAGAGCATGTGAGAGAATTTCAAAGAGACTCCCTGCTGAATGCAGAGCCAAGGCTGGGCTCAATGACTTGGGGGATGGCAGTGGGGTGGGGACAGAGGGGGGTTCTCATAGCCCTGCATTACCTGAGCCAAAACCTGAGGCAACCAGACTCCCCTTTCATTTACTTTTTATCATATTATTTTTTCAATTTGTGGATACTGGTTAGCCAAATTATTTAAGTCACAGGTAAATATGGTTAAAAAAAAAAAAACTTAGATGTGCTCTTTTTTTTACAGTGTCTTTTGAGAGTAGACGTTTGCTCTAGAATAAGTTTGACTTCTGCCATGAAAACACCCACAACTCAGTACTTCAGACACTCTGCAAATATTTATAAACCTACTGCTTTTCTTAGAATTAATTAAAATTGGATCTACTTAGTAGACCATTGTCGTTGTTGTTGTTGTTGTTAACATTTTATTTATTATTTGACAGAGAGAGAGAGATCACAAGTAGGCAGAGAGGCAGGCAGAGAGAGAGAGGAGGAAGCAGTCTCCCTGCTGAGCAGAGAGCCTGATGCGGGCCTTGATTCCAGGACCTTGAGATCATGACCTGAGCCGAAGGCAGAGGCTCAAACCACTGAGCCACCCAGGCACCCAGTAGACCACTGTTTTGATGCTAACAACATTTCATAAATGTAACTTATAAGTAGATATTTAATAGCTATAAAAGATTCATTAGCTTGTTTTATGATGCCAGGCATATTTTACCTTGCTGCTTCTTCCTCTTTTTTTTCCTTTTGTAGTTCATCTAATAATCTTCCTAAAATCTTAGAGTCAACTTCAGTCTTATTCTCTAAATACAGTCTATTAAGTAAATATTTCCCTGAAATACAGATAAAGAGAATAACATTAATTTGGAAGCTCTATAAAATATAGTGAGAAACAGTTTGGAAATTAATGACAAAAAATTGCTCCTGCCTATATCCAAATACATTTCCCTTTAAGCATTTATCTAAATGGAATCCAGGTTCTTTAAAATATCAAGACTATCTAAAATCCTTTCTAAGACGTATAAATCAGCATGGTAAAAATAACTAAAACATGAAAAGAGGTGGTGTATCATATTTTTCCCCTGGAAAGTCTCTTTTAAAATATATTTCCTTAAAAGGCAAGATGACAGAATAGCCTTCTCTCCTATGTCAAAGATTATTTGACTATATAGGTATGGGTGTATTTCTAGGCTCTCTACTTTGTTCCATTGGCCTCGGTGTCTGTTTTTATGCCAGTACCATACTGTTTTGATTACTATAGCTTTTATTAAAGTGACACAATAATTACAATTTAGTTCTGCTATCTTTATGAATGTAACAGTTCCCATTTGAGGCGAATAAGGACTAATGTACAGTCTTTACTCTTAGTCTTAAAATATATTTTTCATTTAGAAGTTAGAATGCTGAGAATGGGTGTTAAATTCTCAGCTCCAAAGAATAATTGTAAGGGCCTGATGGACCATCCAGTGATCCAGCCCACCATTCCTGGCCATCTACTTAGTGGGTGGATGCCTCATTTTGTGTACCTCTAGGTTGTGAAGGGATTGCTGGAGTGATACTTGTACCTAGGGATAGTGAAGAGTTTTCCATTTTGTATTTCAACTAAACATATGATCAGCAATAAAAACTTCACTTTCAGATTTACATGGTAAATATTTACCAACCATTGTTTTCTGTATCTGACAAAAAGATTACTAAATCAGGTATGATTCCTTTCTCGACTAAGACTATCCAGAGTTCTTTTATAGCAGGGCAGTTGTCCAGTATCCATCCTCCATACTTTGGAGCACCAGAAAACCTCTTCCTGTTTTCTTCAACTACCTGTGAAAAATGACACACTGATATTACCCTCATAGCCAGAGAAGTCAAGCATACTACTTTGATACAGCGTTTTTGTGGACCCTAACCAATCATCGTTTGAATTATTCTGACTCAAAAGAAAATAAAAAAGGGTCACTTAATTTTAAAGCAATAAAGCCATTTAAGTTTTAAAAATTAAGAATGGGAAGCAAAGCTTTTATTAAATAAATATAACAGTATATTTTGCTCTCTGTTATTCAGTATTGTAGAATTCAGGTCCTTCTTTGGGAGGACTTGGGCCCAGGAGTATGCATTTGGAACATGCTACTAGGTGGCGGTGGTGTGTGGACCACTCTTTGAGTAGCAAGGGCCCAGTCCAGCTTGCCTGTTTTGGTGACAACCCTCTTCATGTGCTTTTTGCTTTTCATCCCTCAGTGTGAGAGCTGAGAAGTTACTGACTAAAACTAGTGGGAGGAATTGGGTCAAAACAAGCCTTACATGGAGCACTGGGTGTGGGGCATGGGCAATGAATCTTGGAAGACTGAAAAAAAAATTTTAAAGTAAACAAAAACAAAAACAAAAACAAGCCTTGTAGGTGCTTAGGGAGTTCTACTAAACTCCGCCCCCAACTCCCCTCAGGGCCGGGCTATAGCCATGGCCTCAGTGCAAGTAGGGAAATTGGTAATGTGGACCTGTGAATACACCAGCTCTGAGCAGTTCAAGTTCGTGTGTCACCAGGTCATCACAGGATACCTGAAGCCAAAGGGGAAGAGATGTCTTGAGGATGGGTATAACTCACTGGCCTCTGCAGAATTTATGATTCCCTACTTTATGAATTTCTATCTGAATGAAGAGTCTTTTTTTAAAAAAATTCTTTTTAACTTTTAACTATTTAAATTCAATTAGTTAACATATAGTGTATCATTAGTTTCAGATTGAAAAGTCTTTTAAAAAGGTTTTTAAGCACTTTGAAATGCTTAACAGAATTAAGGGGAAAAAGAGAAAGCTATAAAAAAGAAATATAAATAAGTCAGACAGAGAAAGACAAATACTGTATAATCTCACTTACATGTAGAATCTAAAAAAATTGAACTCATAGAAACAGAGAACAAATTGGTGGTTGCCAGAGGCAGCAGTAGGGGTGGGGAGAATGGGTGAAGGTGGTCAAAAGGTACAAATTTAAACTTATAAGATAAATAGGTCCTGGGTGCATAATATTTGATATAGTTTGACTATAGTTAACAATACTATATTGTATATTTAGAAGTTGCTAAGGGAATAGATCCTAGAAATTCTGATCACACATACACAAAGCTAAGTATGTAAAGTGATGGGTGTTAACTAAAATTATTGTGTTAAACATTTCAATATATATACACATATATATCACTATGTTATACATCCTAAACTAATATAATGTTATATGACAAATACAACTAAATAAAACTGAAAAAAAGAAGTATAAATGGTTAGTTAAAATTTTACTGTCTAGTTTCAAAGATATGAAAATGAAAGCAACACTGAGGTATAATTTATAATTTTTCATCTTTCAAATTTTTTGAAAAAAATTGATGCTTTCATAGTATTTTGTCAAATGAAAATATCTTAATTTGTTTAATGATTCTCTCACTGGTAAACACTCACATAATTTATAATTTTAATATAATACTGTGATGAACATTTGTATATGCAAATCTATGCCCAAATGTTATTTATTTCTTTAGGTTAGATTCCTAAAGGTGTGTTTTTAGGTTCATAAAGGAATGAATATTTATTTTTTTGAAGATTTTACTTATTGATTTGACAGACAGAAACACAGCTAGAGAGGGAACACAAGCAGGGGGAGTGAGAGAGGGAGAGGGAGAAGCAGGCTTCCCACTGAGCGAGAGCCTGATGCAGGGCTCGATCTTGGGACTCCAGGATCATGACCTGAGTTGAAGGCAGACACTAACAATTGAGCCACCCAGGTGCCCAAGGAATGAATATTTTAAAGGTCTTTCACACACATATTGCCACATTGTTTCCAAAACATCTGTATCAATTTCACTCCTCTTATATGATTATCTCATTATAGCCTCACTGGTATGGATTGTCACATGTTTCTAAAAATCTGGCAAGGTAAGAATTTATATCCCACTAAAAATCTGGCAAGGTAAGAATTTATACCCCACTGCTTAAAGTTTCATATTTTTTTGAAATTTGAACATTAAAATTTTTAATTAACCATTTGTATTTCTTCTTTGATGAAACAATCTGTATCTTTTTCCTGCTTTTATATTAAGATATTCCATTTTCCTTGATTTGTAAGAAATCTTTGTATTAAGGAATTAATGTCATATTTATTATAAGTACTTTTTGATCTTTGTCCTAAAATTAGGATTTTCATGTTTTTTTTCATAGAGAGAATCATTATTAAGTAAGCTCTCGACCGAGCTTTTGCTTTAAGAGCTTTTCCACTGTGTTTGTGCAGGTCCAAATGCGGGAGTTGTCTTTCTGACTTTATCTTACGTGACTGATGGAAGAAAGAAGTGAAGTGCTATGGGAACACCCACTGCCTCAGGGAAAGAGGCCACTGACACCAGGTGGGGGGCAGGTGCACAAGGCACTCAGGCCTAGACGTTTCAGTGCAGACGGGAGGAAAGTTTTGAGAGGTGATGTCTCGGGTGCCTGAGGATCCAGGTTTGGGACGAGCAGCAAAACAGCTTCAGTGTAGGAATCTATTGAGAAAGGTTCCCCACCTGAGATCATTGTGGAGAGAAGCGGGGGTGGGAAGCTTCCGTAAGATTTCATATCTGACCGAATTCCAGAGTGTATGGCCCAGCAGAGGGGCTGCAGGACTCTGAGCCTTGTGGGGCAAGTGGTAGGGAGGGGGCCCAAGGGAAGCCTTTGTGATGGTCTGTGTCTGTCCCAGCTGTCACCAGAGCCATGGAAGTGGGTTCTCAGATGTCCCACCAGCTGAAAATAAAGTGGCATTCTCTTCGGACACCCTAAGGGGAGGTGTGAGTGGGAGAGAATAATAGAAAAATGGTGTAACATTCTCATGCACTATTCATTCTTCTATCCCTTTGGGATTTTTAAGTTAATAAAAATTTTCCCCTGCATGTAAACATGCTGTTTCTGGATTCCCTTATTCTATGCTAGTTCATGTTTACTTTTAATTTGACCATTTGTGAAGATATATATATATAAATATATACATATATAAGTGTGTACATATATACACACAGATGTATTTTATCATTCGTTTACCCAAACATTTATCACTATGAAATATATCTATAGAGAGAGGAATTGAGAGAAGAGACTGGGAGAATCAGAGGGAGTACATGACACAGAGAGACATGGCAGGCACAGGAAAGCATAATTACTGTGTGTAGAACACAGACAAAAGGGCAGACATGGAGATGTTTTAGAAAAAAAAAAAACATGTGATGAAGGAAGCAGAGCCCAAATGACGTATCCCACCGGGAAGGCTGCACTGAGCAGAGAAAGAGGCTGCGGTCACGATGCGCGGCTGGATAGCTCATGGGCTAGAACACGTCCGCTGGCACATTTGACCCCAAAGCCTCACTTCCCTTCATGTTGTCCCCTGACATTTTTCTGGGAGGTTATAAGGCAAATACATTTGGCATAAATCCATGTAACAGCTTCAGTTAACACAATTGTGCAGAGCAATAGAAGCAGAAAGAAGTTCCTAGTGTCCCCCAGCCTCTGCTTCTAGTGTGTGCTAGTAGCTCATCAGGGTGGAAACCAGATAAAAGCGCAAATGATTTAGTGTGGAAAAAATTTTCTGTACATTCTCCATTGCGAGTGACTCTTCTTTCTCTTTGATAGAAATGACACCTATCATTATTTCTGTATTTTTAAGGCTTCAAAGTATTGTTATACTGTAATTCTAGATGATTCTAAAAGGAGATAAGACACAGATATGTTTCAGAATCTTCCTTAACCCATGACTCCAGGGAGCCCTGCCTAACTGTCCAGTTTGCTAATAAAATAAAAGCTCTTCACTTTTCCTGGACAAAATCATACATTAAGCCCAAGTGCATAATTCATACCTGTTCTGCATGTGGGCTATGAGCTTCAGATCAGAAAATGAAATTTAGTGGGAGGTACAACAGAAAAACAGGATTAAAATGATTACAGAAACAACAATTAGAAAACAAAATAGGATCGCAACAGTATCTAAAATAGCATCAAAATGCATCAAATACCTAAAAATAAACCTAATGAGAGATACTGAAGACCTCTATGCTGAAAACTATAAAACAATTCTGGGAGAAATTAAAGACCAAGATAAAATAAGGTTATTCTTTTTTTTTTTTTTAAGATTTTATTTATTCATTTGAGAGAGAGAGAGACAAAGAGAGCACAAGCAGGAAGACAGAGGACTAAGGAGAAGCAGACTCCTGGCTGAGCTGGGAGCCTGACATGGAGCTTGATTCTGGGACCTGGAGATCATGACCTGAGCCAAAGGCAGACGCTTAACCATCTGAGCCACCTAGGCGCCAAAGTAAAGCTATTCTGTGTTCATGGATTAGAAGACCCAATACTGTGAAGATGGTAGTTTTCATCAAATTTATTTACAGATTCACTGCAACTCAATCAAAACCCCAGCAGGAGTGTGTGTGTGTGTGTGTGTAAGTTGATGATTCTGAAATTTATGTGGAAGTAAACAGGACCTATAATAGCCAAGATACTCTTGAAAAAGTAAGCAGAACGAAACAACTTATGACACAGGGATGGATGCAGTGACAGGACAAACAGGCTGTTGAAGGATTCTCCCTTCCAGATTTCAAGATTTATTACAAAACTACAGTAGTTAATATGTGTGGTAATGGAATGTAGATAGACAAATAGGTCCATGGAACAGAATAGAGTGTCCAGAAATAGACCACACAGATAAGGCTACTTGATTTATGATAGTGGGGAAAAGTTAGTCTTTATAAAAAATGGTGCTGAAACATAACTAGATATCATATCAGAAAAAAATTGACCTTGATTGTCACATTGTGGGTTTAAAAAAATGTGAAATATATATGTATTTATTGTAATTATTTGTTATTGAAGTATAGTTGATATAAAATATTATACGAATTTCAGGTGTACAACATCGCTGTTCCACAATTAAATACATTACAAAATGCTCACCAAAATACAATGATAAATGTAGTTACCGTCTGTCACTACACAAAGTCATTACAATATTATTGAATACATTCCTTATACTGTACTTTTCATCCCCTTGACACCTTTTATAACCTCTTCATCCCCTTCCTCATGTTGTGGTTTTAGTTTGTATTTTTTTTTGATAATTAATGATATTGAGTACATTTTCATATGCTTATTGGCCATTTGGATATATTTTTTGTATATACAAAATTAAGTTGAAGTGGACCTTAGATCCAAATATGAAAGGCAAAGCAAAATTCACAGAAGAAAATCTAATAGCATATATATCCTCCTGACCTTGGACAGCCAAAGATTTCTGAAACGGGACATAAGAAGCACTAACTATGAAAGAAAAAATCAACTGGACTTCATTAAAATTAATTCTTATTATTCAGAATAGAAGATATTTGTAAAGATAGTTGCAATACATCTAACAAAGGACTCATATTCAGAACACATAAAGAAGTGCAAATGAAAACAAAGATAAACTATTAAAATGAGCAAATGACACAAAGGAGCCTATCTCTTCATCTGGCTACTCTTTTTTTTAAGGACCTTATTATTATTTTTTTTTAGAGCAGTTTTAGGTTCAATCTAGCTACTTTTTAAAAATAATCTTACTACTCAGAGAGACCATCAAACTGATAACAGGTCACACAGTCTCCTGCACAGGTCTCTGTTCTCTTGAGAAAGACAATCTGATGAGATATCTGATGTTAAAATCTCATGTGATTTAGACTCTTCCACAAGCCCAGAGTGGCAGTTTAGCATCTAATGACACTGTATACATTTCTATATCAGAGGTGTTTTAGTACTCCTTATAAATTTGTATCCTCCAGAACAAATTCTAAAGAGAATGGAGGAAATCTTCAGCGAAGGGCAAGGATGGGACTTCTTCTACAATGCTATAGACATCCCTTGCTTGATTGTCTCTCCTCTTCGATTCTTTGTCTCATTTTCCATGCAGAGATGACAACCGTAATGGTAGATGGGATTCCTATACCTGGTACATATCTACTTACCACATAGTACATGATAACTCAAATATAGGATTATACATCAGCCTTCTGCACCTGACTGATGGCTCCTTAAAGAGCTATGTTTAATTCATCTTCCTTTTCCTAGAATCTAGTACATTACAGGGCAAATAGTAGGTTCTCAGAATGTTTCTGAAGGAACCAACTAAAGACAGAGCAACCCAAAGAGATGCAGAAGAAGTTGAAATATCTCTATGGGAAGCTCAGAGGGGGAGAGCAGCAACTCATCTTGGGTACAGCCACGGGCTCAAGGAGCCCACCCAATGTGTTATAGAGTGGTTCTATACTCTCATAGAATATTTTCTCTCACATAACTTTAAATGACATAATTCTCAAATTACAGAGAAATACCAAAGAATTTCATTGAGAGTCCAAAACAGATTTGTTTTGACTTTTGGCCTGAATGCTTACTCAAGGTTTTTGTACAAAATAGAATCATGTAGGTATCTTGTTCTTTATAAACCAAAGATGAACCTTCTGATATATCGGTGGTAGGACATAGCATCTCAGGCATTATTTTCCCCTTAGATTGGACAATCACTTGTGAGGCCATCCATTTCCCCTATGAATATGTGTTCAAGGTGGTTGGATGAAATAAGTTAGCTATGGAGTGAAATCTGTCTCAGTTTACAACTAATTAGCTCATAGAAGAAATATTTAACTTTGGTACTGGCTTCACAGGCACCATATTTTAATGAACTGAACTCAATTAAAGAAAATAAAAGTTAATGAAGGATTAATGTCAAACATATGAAATTATATTGCATAATGGTTGGTACATTAAAAAAAAAAACCAAAGAGCATAAGCATTTGGATCTGGACTTCTTACCTCTTTGATGACTTCCTCTAAGATTTCAGCATGTTTTTCATATGGCTGTTCAAAGTTCATATCCTTTGCCATTTTCACAGTCTCCTCTATCATAGAAAGAACCTCTGGATGCTCTGCAGTTACCTCTTCTATTGAGTCTTCTAATGTGTCTAAAGTAAAATAACCTAGTACCATTAATAATTTCAGTGAACAATGCTACTTGCAATAGAACATGATTATTATACCTGATTCAAGAAAGTACTATATTTGTGTTACTGCAGTGCATGTTCCAAGAAGAGTGGAAATAGACTGGGGAGGAAATGTGAAGTCAGGGAATATAAAACATCAGAGCCAGTACGTCAGAATGAAAGTGAGTGAGGTAAGAAGTCATGTCAAGCAGGAGTCAAAACCCAGGAGGCCAGGTGGAAGAGGTAGGGACAAAAGGATTTCAGAGTCAAGCTGAATCATAAGCATCGAGGGACTGAATCAGAAAACAAGATGAATTCTTTCAATTACAAGCATGGGACTACATGCAATAGCGAGTGGTAGGCAAGTTGGCAGGGATGTAAGAGAGGGTGGCACAGGCTGGTTCTGCAAGTGCTCCACTTCATTCTTGCCCTCACTGCATGCTGAATGACTGCTTACATGGCTGCGTTGGCTCCTAGGCTGCATGAGAATATAGGTATTCATCCCCTTCCCCAATAAGACAGAAGACTGGCAGCTGCCCTTGACTCTTCTACCTCTGCTTTTCCAGTTCTGCTTCCTGAACTGCTGCCTTAACACTCCATCACCAGGGTCTCCTGCTAGAGCTAACCTAGCCGAGCCCAGAAAAAATGTCCAAGCTGCCTACTGCCCTGCTGATGTGAACTGAGAAGTTTCTTTTTAGGGATGGAGAGAACGAACAGTTCCTAGAGAGATACCAAATGTTCCAGAAGCTGCTAGCTGTTCACCCAATATCCATTCTTCTCTTTCTTAGTAACAGAATCCTGAGTTTGTGGGGGTTGGCAATATGCCCAGCTAAAAACACTACATCTCTCCACTTTCCTTATAACTTAGATGGCCTTTAAATTTTTTTTTTTTAAGATTTTATCTATTTATTTGACAGAAACACAGCTAGAGAGGGAACACAAGCAGGGGGAGTGAGAGAGGGAGAAGCAGGCTTCCCGCCGAGCAGGGAGTCCGATGTGGGGTGCGATCCTGGGACTCCAGGATCATGACTTGAGCCAAAGGTAGACGCTTAATGACTGAGCCACCCACGCACCCCTTAGATGGCCTTTTGATAACATGGAAGCTGGTGAGTCTTCCTGTCCTCTCTCTAAAGAGGGATAACTCGGCTGGGTGGAGTGCCGGTTTGTATCCCTTGCCTCTTTCCTCTTCCTGCCAAGCATACTGATATGATGGCTACAGTACCATGAGCCATTTTGCAACTTACTCTGGTAGCCACATGCCAGGGATGGCAGAACAGAAAGACAGAGCCCTTGTCTTCCCAATATTCTTTTCACCAAAACAATATATCACATTTTCCTTTTTTGCGTTTTTACATGTCTAACTGTTCATAATAGAGTAGCCTTTAAGATAGATTATTAATAATGTTTTTTATTATTTATTTACTTATTTATTTTTAAAGATTTTATTTATTTGCAAGAGATAAGAGAGAGGACACCAGCGTTGGGGAGTAGCAGAGAAAGTAGGAGGAGCAGACTCCTGGCTAAGCAGGGAGCCTGACACAACACAGGGCTCAACCCCAGGACTCTGAGATCTCTACCTGAGTTGAAGGCAGACATCTAACCTACTCAGCCATCCAGGTGCTCCAATAATGTTTATTTTTAAATCACATGTTTCTCCTTCAAAATTCCGAAGGAATTACTTGTGATTTTTAGATCCACAATCTGACAGAACCACATTACCCAAATATTAATTTAACTTTTGGGGGGGGTCTAATTTAAAATCTTGACCACAGCTTTGAAAACTCCTTTTAAATGTAGATGATTCACTGGTTTGTTAACACCTAAAGAACAACATGACATTGTAGGTGATTCCCAAAAAAGAGTGTGGTATGATAGACTTGGGGGCCAGGACCCGTGTTCCCAATTTTTTTAAATTGAAATTACAATCATAGTAATCAAAGAGGTCAACAATAGGGCATATAATAACTGCAGTGAAAAATAGAGATTATGACTTAACCTATCACAAAACCAAGAGTAGTTTTAGTTTCATACCATGCCAGGGGATCTAAATTAGAAAAAAAAAAATTAAATTTGCCCTTCCTGATGTAACTAACAGTCTTTTGGCTCCAAGAGGTAAAGGCTGTGCGGGGAGCATGCCTTTCCCCGGGGCATCCTGGCAGCGATGGCATTGCTTCAGAGGAGGATAGAAGCACTGATGCCTGCTTCTCCCTTGCACTGCCTCCCCCAAAGAGAAAACAGACAGTATGGGGCCGGGGCTTTCTTTTTGTTTTGGTGTTAGAAACTCTGCCGCAGCTGAGATGGGGCTCTCAGATGCTACCTGGCCAAAATTTTATTGTGTGTGTATGTATGCGTGCGCGCTGCGTGCCAATATCTAAGTTTCTGACCGGGCCTAATTCAGTTCCTATTAGGCTTAAAATAAACACCAGCCAAGCATACATCTGTCTGAATTATGAGGAACCAACCAACCAAAAAAACAAAACAAAACAAACCCCCCCGCCAGCTCTACACATATAACAAAATGCATTATAGATGCATTTAAGAACTAAATACCTGGGTGGCTCAGTGGGTTAAAGCCTCTGCCTTCGGCTCAGGTCATGATCTGAGGGTGGGATCGAGGCCTGCATTGGGCTCTCTGCTCAGTGGGGAACCCATTTCCTCCTCTGTCTCTGCCTGCCTCTCTGCCTACTTGTGATCTCTCACTCTGTTAAATAAATAAATAAAATCTTTAAAAACAACAACAAAAAAAAAACACCCCTAAATACCAAAAGGTTGGACTGACAGAAAAAAGAATATAAGTATATATTAAATCTCTGGTTAAATCTTTGTAAGATCTGAAAGTAAATGGAAGAGATCAATAAAGTGAAAGTAATGATTTGACTATAAAACTATGGAGAAGTCCTCTACTTTAAAAACAGCAAAGTGATTTAAAAGATAAATAACCCAATGTGAAAAAAATATAAAAAATAAGTGACTAATACAGAAAGTTTTTAAAGAAACATATAACTGATAGAACAATTTAGAAAAATGAGTAAAAGACAAATATGGTCATCTCAGAAAAGAAGAAATAGAAATGGTTAACAAATTATATTAAATTTCAGAAATCATCAAATAAAAATTGAAATTATATTTTAAAAGAAAATATACTAAGGAAACAATAACAATAACACATATTTTGCATATTACTGAGGGGAACATAATTTGGAATAACTTTTATGCAAAGCAATTTGATGCTGTCTATAAATTCATACCCATTAAACTAGTGATCCCACCTATGTCAACATGCAGACAATGAAAAAGTTCAACAAAGCATTATTTGTAATAGCAAAAAAAATCTGAAAACTAAGTTTACAACATAAAGAACTACTTAAAACTATTATCTACAAACAAGGAAATAGTGCAATCATTTTAAATGAGGATTAGGGGTGCCTGGGTAGCTCAGTAGTTAGGCTTCTGCCTTTGGTTTGGGTCATGATCCCAGAGTCCTGGGAATGAGCCCCACATCAGGCTCCCTGCTCAGTGGGAAGCCTGCTTCTCCTTCTCTCACTCCCCCTGCTTGTGTTCCCTCTCTAGCGGTGTTTCTCTCTGTCAAATAAATAAATAAAATCTTAAAAAATAAAATAAAATGAGGCTTAAAATATTTCCCAAGGAAGTAATATAATTAAATGCATTATAAATCAAAAAAGGTAAAAATAGTTTACATTGTATGTTCCCAATTATGTTAATATATGAATGGAAAATTTTATAAGGGTAAATAGCACTAAATGGTAACATTTCACAGCTCACACTCTAGGTTTGTGATGTTCTGATTCCAGTACATTAAACAGATTTTAAGAAAGAATTTATTATCTTGTTAGGTTTTTTTCTTCATTTTAATAGATCTATTTCTGCTCTATAACTGTTCAGTTTAAATCTATAAGAGAAAAGCTAACTATTTTTCAACCTAAGTGTCCAATTTTGGGTGTAAAGTTTCAATATAAACATGATAAAATATGAAATAAATGGAATAAGATCCGTAAGCATGGCATGAGCCATTCATTCTGTTACCGTCTTTACCAGTCTTAGAGGCTTGATCATCGAGGACATTTTCCGAACTCTTTTTGTCTTCATTGTCTTCTAAAAAGCCATCTTTTGGGGGTTCATGAGCGAACACTGCATGAAAGAATAATAGGTTTTATCAGCTAATCTGTTTAGATTAGGAAGGATTTGGCCAAGAACATCAGCAATATATTTTTTTACCATCTTCATCAAATGAAGACTGCGATGCTGCTAAGCTCTTATAGGTGTCAGATGGGAACTTGTCATATTCTTTCCTTTCAAATTGTCTTTCAAGTACTCTTAAAGTTGACTGTGCTAAAAGATAGAAATTGGCTGTGTTAGCAAAATATAGTTGAGGATAGGGAGATAGGGATAGTGATTAAATCTTCTGCTTTAAAGACAGACTTGAGTGTGAGTTCTGCCTCAGGCAGTGTGGCTTTGGCAAATCATTTGATCTCTCTGTTTCAATTTTTTTTTTTTTTAAGATTTTATTTATTTGACAGAGAGAAACACAGCCAGAGAGGGAACACAAGCAGGGGGAGTGAGAGAGGGAGAAGCAGGTTTCCCGCCGAGCAGGGAGCCCGATGTGGGACTCGATCCCCGGTCTGTGGGATCATGACCTGAGCCGAAGGCCGTCGCTTAACCAACTGAGCCACCCAGGCACACCCAAACAGAAATCTGTTTCAATTTCTACTGGGAAAAATATCAAGCCAAAAGTATTACTGTAAGGATTAAATGAGAGAATAGACTCAAACACGGAGAAAATGCTTGGCACACAGGAAGTCTAATGCGTGTCAGTTGCCATCCTCTGTATTACAGAATTTTCTGTTAAAAAAACCTCAATAGTCTTCACTGGCAATTTTTAAAAAGTATATTGGTAGTAAATTAGTAAAACCAGCAAATTAGTGGAATCAGCATGAAAATTCCCATGATTTGCAGTCAAATGCTCTACCACTGAGCTATCCCCCTCACATGCCATTATTTGCTGTGAAAGGAATCACTACAGACTCCAAGAAACATCATCAATCATTGTACTTCCTTCAGGAGCCCAGCTAGTTCCTTCTCAATCCAGGTTTCAGTTAAATGTCCTCTTTTCAGAGAGGTCTTCCTTGCTCATCCTAATACTCCACCACCCTGTCCCAGTCACTGCCTGACCCAGTACTGTGTTATATTTTTCCTGTTTACTTACCATCACCCCCCATTAAATTGTAACAACCACAAAGAAAGGAGTTTCATGTGTCTTGCTCACCTCTATAGCCCAGTGCCTAGAATCATGTCTAACAGAGAGTACTAGGTTGAATGAATTAATGAATTCATTTTGTCCAGCCTTAAATAAGTTGAATTTAAAAAGTGATCTTATGAGTCTTCACCAGTATTTCCCAAAGTTTGTGAATTGTCCATGAGTAATACATTTTGGTTTTCATTATGAAGATAAGGTACTAAAAACAAATTCATTCTGGATCATCTGGATGATCATTTGGATGGAATGTAATTTTTTTATTATTACATTCAATTAGCCGACATATAGTACATCATTAATTTTGGATGTAGTATTCAATGATTCATTAGTTACATATGATTCATTAGTTGTGTAGAACACCCAGTGCTCATCACAAAACGTGCTCTCCTTAATACCCATCACCTGGTAATCCCATCCCTCTACCACCCTCCCTTCTGTAACCTTCAGTTTGTTTCCCAGAGTCCAGAGTCTCTCATGGTTTGTCTCTCTCTCTGATTTCTTCCCATTCAGTCCTCCCTCCCTTCCCCTGTGGTCCTCTGTGCTATTCCTGATTTTTTTTTTTAAAGATCTTATTTATTTGAGAGAGAGCAAGCATGCACAGGAGTAGAGGGAGGAGAAGCAAACTCCCCCCTGAGCAGGAAGCCGGGAGGCAGAGCTCAATCCTAGGAGCCAGGACCATGACTTAGCCAAAGGCAGACACTTAACCAACTGAACCACCCAGGCACTCCAAGGATGGCATGTAATTTTTATCTTGGTATTTTTGCTATTGTTTTTGTAATCCCTTGGGCACCATGTTGGACTTTTTTACTTGTTTATAGGCTTCTGAGAAAGAAGAGACAGATTTATTAGGCAAATAATCTGTTCTTTCCAAGCAAAAGCTCAACATTGCATGTCAGAAGAGATAATTTCCTTGCTATTAAATAGTTTCAAGCACAGTAAATGATAGAAGCTTCCCAATTTATATAAGAAGTTTTCCTCATCTGTAAAGTTACAGAATTGTGTCAGTTGATCTGGCTTCTTCTAGTTTCATTGCCTTATGACTGTTTTGAACTTGAAATTAATATTCCCCAAATAGAAAAAACAGTTGGCGCTGACACACATTTACATAGTAAAATAACAGCAGCAGCAACAACAATGTAAATTCCACAAGAATCAGGTAGAGTCAAAGATAAACTCAAAATGAATAAGACCTCAACATGAGGCAGAAATCTATCAAAATCCTAGAGGAGAACATGGGCAGTAACCTCTTTGACATTGGCCACAGCAGCTTCTTTCAAGACATGTCTCCAAAGGCAAACGAAACAAAAGCGAAAATGAACATTTGGGACTTCATCAAAAATGAAATGCTTTTGCACAGCAAAGGAAACAGTCAACAAAACTAAGAGACAACCCACAGAATGGGAGAAGATATTTGCAAGTGACATTACAAAGGGCTGATATCCAAGATCTATAAAGAACTACTGAAACTCAACACCCAAAAAAGATGATCACATCAAAAAATGGGCAGAAGGTATGAAGAGGCACTTCTCCATAAAATATATACAAATGGCTAATAGACACAGGAAAAAATGTTCGTCATCGTAAGTCATCAAGGAAATTCAAATCAATACCATATTGAGATACCATCTTATACCAGTCAGAATGGCCAAAATTACCAAGGCAGGAAAACAACAAGTGTTGGAGAGGCTGTGGAGAAAGGGGAACCCTCTTACACTGTTGGTGGGAATTTAAGTTGGTGCAGCTCTTTTGGAAAACAGTGTGGAGATTCCTTAAAAAATTAAAAATAGAGCTACCATATGACCTTGCAATTTCACTACTGGGTATTTACCCCAAAGATACAGAGGTAGTGAAAAGAAGGGCCATATGTACCCCCAATGTTCACAGTAGCAATGGCCACAATTGCCAAACTGTGGAAAGAGCCAAGGTGCCCTTCAACAGATGAATGGATAAAGAAGATGTGGTCCATATATACAATGGAATATTATTCCTCCACCAAAAAGGATGAATACCCAACTTTTGTAGCAACATGGACAGATTGGAGGAGATTATGCTGAGTGAAATAAGCCAAGCAGAGAAAGTCAAGTATCATATGGTTTCACTTACTTGTGGACCATAAGGAGTATCATGGAGGACAGTAGGAGAAAGAAAGGAAATATGAACTGGGGTAAATCAGAAAGGGAGATGAAGCATGAGAGACTTTGGACTCTGAGAAATAACCTGAAGGTTTTGGAAGGGAAGGGGGTGGGGAGATGGGTGAGCCTGGTGGTGGGTATTAAGGAGGGCACGTATTGCATGGAGCACTGGGTGTGGGGAATAAACAATGAATTTTGGAACACTGAAAAAATAAGATAAATTATTAAAAATAAGTAAGTTAGTAAAT
>PITA01020164.1:0-35640 GCA_004023965.1 Spilogale gracilis
ATGGGGAGGAAGGAGGGGGAGAGGGGAGGGGAGGGAGGGAAAGGAGGGAGAAGGAGAGGGTTGGGGGAGGGGCTGCTGGAAGGGCTTGAGAAGAGCTAAACACGGGGAGATAAATAAGTCATTGAAGAGTCCTACCGCTAGATTTGATAAAAGTAATAAAAGGTGATTAGATTGTTAACAACAGCAGTCTTTCCTGCAGTCCTTACCTGTAGTCTTTACTGGCGTGGATGCTGGGCCAGTTTCTAGGCTGGTCGGAGCCTCCGGAGTTGCCCTTGTCCTTACTGGAATCTTCTTTCCCTGCACTGAAGGATTACTTCCCTTACACAGGTTTGTAGTACTTTCTCCCCCAAACCTGGAACCCCCAGTCATTACTTACGGGTGTACTGAGTGATACAGAGAAGAAAACTGATTGTCTTTCCCATGTAATGTCCTGGGCTGGGGGGCATGGGACCTCGGGGTGCCCGGTGATTGGGCTGTTCTCCGCCGGGATGGGCATTGACACAAGACTGACTGTGTTTCCCACAGATTCCTCTGTGACGAGGGGTGACGTCTGAACCTGTGGTTGGCGGTGCCTTCCTCACTCAGCATTGCTCAAAATCACATTGCGGAGTTTCTCCATAGGGAATGGCGCCTTCTCTTTACTTTCCTCCTTATCTTCTTGTTTTTGATTTTTTTCCCTAACTTCCTGAGGGAAGAAAGAAAATGTGAGACATTTTCTAGACAACTTTCACGCCTGGGTTCTGTTTCGCTCGCTGTATGGTCTAGGGGGTGACCACGGGGGCGGCTCCTGTCATCTGGGTTTGCTGGCCCTCGTTTTTAAGGGCGAGAAAGGAAAGAAGGAAAACAAAACAAAATAGAGGGGCATAGTCCTTTGCACTTCCAGAAGCTTCTGGGCTGTTCTCTGTTCATGTGACCTGTCTGCAGCACTTAATGCCCTCATTGTTTTCCAAGGAGAGCGGTGGTTTCTCCAGAATTCCTAGAAGGGGCACGGGCAGAGCCAGCCATGGGGCGAGGGAAGGAGACCATGCTTAAAGAGTCAGGAGGGACTCAGGTGGGGTTTTTGAGGTGAGGGCTGAGAGCCGGGGGAAGCAGCAGGAACGCTGGTCTGAAACTTAACAACAGCACTTTTTACTAGAAGATCAATTCTAAAATTATGTGATTCCTGTTCCTTCTTGCAAACATTCAGACCCAGACTCTATGGAATAGGGTGAAGGTCCCAGCTGTGTCCCCTAAGCCGTCAGATTGGTCTCCCTCCCGGTCACTGGTGGTCTGCGTCATCCTGGGTCCTTTTCTGCCGCAAACTCAGGTGAATTCCTGGACCCACACGGTAGTCACTTTCCCCTTCCGCACAAGTCTCCCCTCCCTGCTGCTCCGCCGCTTTCCTCCTTGATCTGTCTCCACCTCGGTCAAGGCTGCGGTCAAGGCTGCCCTTGGCCAGTTCCCTGAGAAGCACCTGGGATTTGCATGATCCTTTTGTCCTCGGGTGAGGGAGCAGGAGGGGGAATCCAGCCACAGCACAGCGATGTCTGCAGGGCCAAGGGGGTCCCGGGGAGAGGAGCAGGGCTGAACAGGGTCTGGGTGCAGAAGGGGAAGGAAGGGGAGGACATCCCAGAGGGAGGGCAGTGCCTGAGCACCTGGAGAAGGCTGGCAGGTGAGGCAAGCTGTGGGTCAGAGGGGAAGCGGGGCCCCTGGGTCAGGGGGGTGTCCCGGTGCATCTGAAGTCAGCTTGAGAGGGGGCGTGAGTGCAGCGGGTGCTGAGGCTGGTCCGAGGTCCGAGGAGCCCATCGGCGGCAGCAAGGAGGGAAGGCAGTGGGGGATTTCTCATGCTCCTGTACCCAGCACCTCCACCACTGGGTGCAGGTGGGTGGTGCCAAGCAAGGGATGGGGGTCAGGGACAGGTGCATTTGCCTTGCCTCCAGTTATTTTTTCTCCCCAAGCTTTTTGCTTGTCCTTTGGTTTGGTAGAGCGGGCGTGGTCCCTGAAGAAGCAGGGTTTTCCTTCCTGGCTTCCAGGGTGAGACTCTTAGGAAGATCTTCCTTGCCTAGATTCCCTAACAGTCCGTGCCATGTTTTATGATGACTGAATCATTCATCTATCGGGAATGGTGGGGGTGAGGATCCACCTGGGTCTTACTGAACCCCATCACCGCCTTATCCTGATCTTACTTTTCACTTTACCATTATACTTTGTAACTGTCTTGATGCTGTTGCCGAAAACGATGGAGGGTATGTGAGTTGCTCTGGGATGCTGAGCTTATTAAATGCTGACAGGACCTTGGCCTTCAGCTGGTGGCCCTGAATTTCCTCTGTAAACAGTGCTGGCTTCTTAGCCTTCTCGAGACAACTTTTACGCCTGGTTTCTGGTTCGTTTGCTGTATCGTCTAGGGGGTGGCCGGGGGGTGGCTCCTGCCGCCATCTGTACTTGCTGGCCTTCATTTTAAGAGTGAGGTTACTGGCGCCTCCTTGTTATGTAGACCATTTGGCTGCTGGACGTCTCTGGTAGATGCTTTCATTAGGTCCAGAGCGTTCCCTCTTGTACGCCGCGTCTCTGGCCTGCAAACCACTGGCAAGCGGGGCAGGCTGTCCCTGTGCCCCGCTGTCTTCTGTGCTTTGAATTTCAGGCCCCTCTTTTAGATCTTTTCCCCCCCTCTAAAATAAAATGATAAAATACGCTCCAAACAATGTGATTGGAGAGAACAAACATGCAGAAGAAACGGGGCAAGTGAGTGACGATTTTTCTGTTCTCTTCTTATCCTGCCTGTTCTGCCCAGCAACAAAATAATAAAATAGGCGGGGCAGATTTATATACCTGCGGACGCAGTCCTGGCTCTTCCATTTCTTAGCTGTGGGAACCCGGGAAGTACTCAGTGTATCCCATCCTTAAAAATGGGATAACAATTCTGCTTTGAAGGATTGACAGCGTTTCCTTGATCTTAAGCAAGAACCGTTCATTTTTACATTTCATTATGTGTCTTCTCTGCATTTACTTGTTTCACCTTAGTCCTCAATAGCCTCTTGGGTGAGAGGTTATCGAGCAGCTGGTGAGACGGGTGATTTATGACAGGCTGCGAGGGTGGCGGTCACTGCCGTCCGTGGGCATCACGGCCATCCCCTTCATCCTTGGGGGTGTCAGCGGGACAGTTAGGGAGAACTGGTCAACCCTGGGGTTTCAGCCTTGTGGATCCCTCACGCCAGGTCGTGGAAGCTAGGTGATCCGGACACATTCTTACTAGAGTACATGAGGCAAATGCAGACGTTCCTGTTGGCCACTCTTTCAGATGCATGCTCTTCCTTGTGCCGCTGGGCTGGCACCACACTATTCTAACTATTTTTGCTTTATAATTTACTATGAGATGAGGGCAACTGTCCCTCAGTGTGCTACAGTCAGAGGTCTCGTGATTGATCTTGTTAGTTTTAATGCATTTAGATTGATACCTGCGTCTCATTTACAAAACTCACTCTAATTTCTCCACTGATTGCTTTGAAGAACATCGAAATCTCTGTGAGGTGTCCTCTTCCCACTTGGGGATTTCGCATGTTTCCATTGAACCAGGTTTCATCCATGTCTCGGGCAGGCGGTGATGTTCTTTAGTTTGTGCTTGGGAACCAAGCTAAAACGTGTGTGTGTGTGTGTGTGTGTGTGTGTGTGTGTGTGTGTGTGTGAGCTGACCACCCTTCTTAGAGGTGTCACCACGTCGGTGGGCACGCGTATTTACCCGGTTCCTTGGTGTTCGCTAACTTTGGCTTTCAAGGGAAGTCTTGTGCCTCTTTCAGTCGGCAGGCATCCCCTTGTCTTGCTGCATGTCCAGGTGGGAAGGCCTTGGATAACCCGTCCCAGACCTTGCTCGGTGGCTCCTGGAAGCCCCCTGCTGAGGACTGCTAGGACCCTTGGTTCTGCTTGACTTCTGGGCCCTTGCCTACATTTGGATTAAGTTGGAGCGGTTTCTGTGATGGCGGCCCATTGGGATGGCATCCTCTGACCTGGGCCAACTTGCCATCCCTGTGGGAGCTCCCGAGGGTCTGCTGGTGGATGGGCCACGGAGGGAGGGCCTTCCTGGGCGCGGCCATGGTGTCCCTCCCACGTTGTTGCTGATGCTTCCTGTTGTTGTGTGGTCCGAAAGGACGATGTTGGCATCTGGGTGCAGCCACTCCTTTGTCCTCCACCCCACCCTCTCGACCAGGGAAGTCACCGTGGGCTTTCTGGAACGGCATGTCCTGCCTGTAGGCGCCCCCCGTACAGTGGTGGGAGCTGCGACGTTTCGGCTTAATTTTTGCTTCTCTTTCAGGCTGCCCTTAGGTTCCGGCAGCTAGCATTCTGACATTTTATAATGCCTTTTCCTTCACTTCCATTCCATTGATCTGTTTCTCAGTTTGTCTTTCCTAGTTTGCTCTCAGAAGGAGACTCTGCTATCCGTACAATATTGAATTTAATTTTTTTTTTTTTTATTAAGAGCATTCCTTCCCTTTTTGCAAAGGCCTAGACTATTCCAGAGCTGTGTGGCTGCACAAGCTGAGTGTCCTCATCACAAAAGGTGAGATTTGTTGAGTGTTTACACAGTCACTGTTATGACTCTAAATATTTACGAAAGCTAGACCGAAGGAAGGATTACTATAAACCCTGGGAGTTTTGGAAGATATCACAGATACTACACACAAATCAAGGGGTCCTTTGTTTCTGACCTGCTTTGGAAGTCGGTAAAGACCTTTATTTTTCGCCCAAGTTCATGAACATAGGATTTCAGGTTCACGTCGTGTCTGGCGGGGAGTCTGCAGGAGACACGCTGTCTTGACCCACGGGCAAAGTGTGCAGAGTGTCGGTGACCCTGGTGTCACGCCCCCCGCAGTGGCTCCGCTGGTGTTGGGCGCAGAGGGGCCGTTGGCTCGCGGTGCCTGGAGGCTGGATGGCCGCACGTGCTCTGTGCCCCTTGCTCGGGCCTGCTGTTGATGAAGATGCATCTCAGTAGCTCTGCTGGTTCACCGTGGTCAGAAATCATCCTGTCTTTTTTCTGTCTGCTGTGAAGTTCAGTATCTACTTTCTTAAACGTAGAAATGGTTAATGGCGATGAACTTGACAGGCAACTGCATTTCATTTTCCTCCAGCGATAGACGAATCTCCGTTGCCTGTTATAAAATAAGGCAAGCCTCCCAAGCGTAGGTTGCAAATTTAAAGGCATATGCAGGAAAGACACATTTGGAAGTAGTCATGGGGCATTTGGATCAGAATCCAGGGAAGAATAGTTTCTCTGGAGAAGAAGGGAAATGTCTCAGAATTTGAGGAGCAGAAGTGGTACGTGACCCAAGTCCATTTTCCCACATTCTAGCCCGTCATCATTTCAAAGACTCTCATGCTTGTTTGACCATTCACTTGTTTTTTTTTTTTTTAAATTTTAATTTGTGGTCAGCCTAGCTACTAGAACTTAGAGACCTTGCATTCTGCATAATTATGGTAATCCAGTTCAGACTTGCAGGTTCTTTTTTTTTTTTTTTTAAAGATTTTATTTATTTGACAGAGAGAAACACAGCCAGAGAGGGAACACAAGCAGGGGGAGTGAGAGAGGGAGAAGCAGGCTTCCTGCTGAGCAGGGAGCCTGACGTGGGACTCGATCCCGGGTCTCCCGGATCATGACCTGAGCCGAAGGCAGTCGCTTAACCAACTGAGCCACCCAGGTGCCCCCAGACTTGCAGGTTCTTTGAGAGGGCGAAAGCAGGGAGCCCTTTACTAAAATGGGTTGACAGGTGACAGTCAGTGTTGAGCATGCGCGTAATCATGTATCCTGTGTCCCCCTTTCTGACCTAAGAAGATCAGCGTCCCATCTGAACACCAGCAGGTTTCGTAGCGTGCTCTCTGGCTCCCGTGCCTGTTCCCGGCCCGTTGTGCTCCGTGCTGGTTTTCTAGGGAGCTCTAGCTCCATGACTTCTTGCGGAGCAGGTCAGAGGCAGAGCAGGTTCATCTGCACCGTGGAGTGATCCGGAAGAGTTAGTTTAGGGATCTGTTCTTCCACCCATGGCCCCCACGTCGCAGGCCCTGGACCAGCTCCAACACAGAGGCAGCTGCAGCGGTGAAGACTTTCCTGGCCTCAGGCTTGCTCTGTGCCGATCACCCCGCCGAGTGCCCCTGCGAGTGTCCTGCTCCTCACCTGTGAGGAGTCAGTGGCATTCCGGTGTGATGTGTTACAGTCCTCGGGGACATGAGCTCTCTGCATACTGCCCGGCAGAGCAGGGTCGGGGAGTGCCCGGTGACCAGACACTCCCCTCCAGCTGGGCCAGGGTTTGTCATGGTCCTGACACTGTCCTTGGAGCCTAGACCAATCCTCCTGCTCATTCCTCAGGAAAGATGACTTGCATAAGGGAAGCAAAGCAAGTAGCCGGGATTCAAAGGGCCGGTCCACCTGCTTCTGCCCCTCCACGGGACGCGTGTGCATGGGACCCAGCGGAGCCTTCCTGCACCCGGGGGCTGGTGCCTGGGCCAAGATGGAGGAAGGTCTCTGTGCATGGGCTAAGGGTTAGAGTCTGGGAGAGGAGCCTGGGAAGGATGCGGGCTTTGATTTGGGCTCAGAGCATGAATTATAGATGAACTTGAACTTGCAAGAGGGCAAAGGTCTGTGCATTCCGTATCTCGCCCACTCAGGGCCTGGGCTTTTCCTTCGGGTTTGGGAGTTGGGAGGATGTGCAGACTGAGGCCTGGGACCCAGAGTTGCTGCCTCCCTTGGTTCTCCCATCTCTGGTCTCTGCAGGCATCTGTTTCTGCAGTCCGTTGACATGGCAACTAGAAGCCTACTCCTCCTGGACTTCTTTCTCGTTCTGCTGCTCTTTGAAGAATTTTTTTAAATTAAATCTCCTTGAAAAAAAATATCCTGTGTGTCTGTTTTAAAAGATTTTAATCTTGGGTGCAGAGCAGAAAACGCATGTCTGCCCAAGTGGCATGCACTCAGTGGCGGCCTCTTTGACTCCCAGGTTTGGGGTGGGGCGTCCGGCTGAGCTGGGGCAGAGGGCCGTGGGCAGAGCAGGCGCTGTGACCGTGGCCGGCAGCAGGGGTCTCACCTGGGTCCCCTCGGTCATGCTGCCTCACCACCCGAACCTGGGCAAGCCCCTGACAGGTAAGGTCTGTTGGGTTTTCACCAGTACGCAGGATTCTGTCTTAGGAGGAGAACCGTCTGTTCGATATTGATTAGGCCGAGATCAATAGGTGTGTGCTATCGTGCACACACACCGAGGCATACTGGTGGTTCTTTTCTTCTAGGGTTTCTGCAGGGAGTCTCTGCACCTGTCTTTTGGTGGCCCCTCTCCGTGCCTTTGCTCACTGGCCTGAGGGGGGTGGCCCGAGACCCCTCCCCGCTGGGCCTTGCCAGACTCTGCAGACCAGCCTTCATGCCCAGTGTGCATGCCTCCCCCGCTCCGGTTCCCCCTTGCTGTCAGGAGGGGGTGCTGAGACGGCTGGGCCATCCTGAGACATGTCTGTGAGCCCTCAGAAGTCGGCTGCAGTTTTGTTTGGTAACGACAGAGACGATCTCCTTAGAAGGTGGCTTTATTAGCCTTTCCCTTTGGCTGCCTTCTCCGTGCTCTGAGTGTGGTCTTCCTTCTGCATGCACCTGTGTCCTAACTGCGTTTTCTTAGAAGGACATGAGTCCTCTGGGATGAAGGCCCATCTGTCACTTCATTTGACCTTTATTTTATTTTTTTTAAGATTTTATTAATTTGACCGAGAGAAACACAGCTAGAGAGGGAACACAAGCAGGGGGAGTGAGAGAGGGAGAAGCAGGCTTCCTGCGGAACAGGTAGCCCGACGCAGGGCTCAATCCCAGGACTCCAGGATCATGACCTGAGCCGAAGGCAGACGCTTAACGACTGAGCCACCGAGGCGCGCCCACTATGTTACCCTCATTTGACTTTAACCACCCCTTTGAAGACTCTTTCTCCAAATACAGAACATTCTGAGGCTCTGGGCTTAGGGCTTTAGCATGAGAATATCTGGGTTTAGCTCCCCTAACAGAGGGGACCCCAGGCTGAGAGTTGGGGTCCACAGTCCTTGGGACAGGGTGCTGGGCTCTCTCTCCAGCGTGCCTACTTTATTTGGCTTCCTTCCGTGACCCTTGGCTCGCTTGGGTTTTTCTAAACTGTCTACAGTGCACAGAAGGGTTGTAATCCCTTGATTAATTGGGTGGATTCAGCACACCCTTCTCGAGCATCAGCCTCATGTCAGATACTAAATGGCATTACATGTCCTGTTCCAGACTCAAAAGGTACAGGTTTCATGTTTTTTTCTCTCTGTATAGCTAGCATGACAGTTGAGTTTTTATTCTGCAGTGTCAGGTTTTTTTTCTTCCCCTGAGAGCCCTCACAGAGG
The DNA here is from genome assembly GCA_004023965.1 of Spilogale gracilis. NCBI lineage: Eukaryota > Metazoa > Chordata > Mammalia > Carnivora > Mephitidae > Spilogale > Spilogale gracilis. The sequence goes on from PITA01020164.1 coordinate 8,344, forward strand.
AAACGTCCCCTGCATGGAGTTAAGAGTAGATGTGGCTTCTCCAGCTCCTGTCCCCCATCCAGCCGGGGAGGTTGGCTTCCCCTGAGCCATGACCTCCTCACACCGTCCCCGCCCTCCTGGAGGCCCAGCGGGGGTCAGAATACACTGTGTTGGAGAAGGAACAACAGGGACAGGAGGGAAGCACGACAGGGACAGGAGGGAAGCACGTTGTGGCTGATGATGGCTCTGTCCCTTCTGTGTCCCGGGCCTGGGACACAGGTGCCAGGCAGCTGCTGCTTGTCTTGGCCCTGTTTTCACTCTCCTTGGGGACCACGCAGTTCCTGAGGCTTCAGGGGGGCGGGGTGCACAGGAGGCTGATGGGAGCCATGGGAGCGGGGAACTGATGCCCCCACCTTGAGGCGGCCACCTCCCTGGGCCCCTGTGCACCTTCCTGCTGCCTCTGTCCTTCAGTCTGGACCTGGGGGTTCTTATGTGCGGTGCTGAACTTCCTTGAGGGCCTCTGGCAGATGGTCACAGTGGGGAGGACGCACGTGAGAAAAGCGCAGGAAGCATCCCTGACCTCTCCTGTCCCCACTTCTTGGATTGCCTGACTGCCTCCACCTGGAGCTCTTCCCTTTCCCCGTTTGCATTGGAACGTGGCTCTCCCTCAAAGCCGAGACCCTCACCAGGGACCTCTTGGCACGGGCACACGATGAAACCAAGTCTCATCTCACAGCTGATCCTCCCGTTGCAGGTCCTGAAATCTAATTCCCCGTGGCAGCTTAGGCGTAGGGTCCGTCGGTGTGGAAGGACCCGTGTGGGGCGTGCCGTGACTACCCTCCGGGACTGGAGAGCTGGGTCTGGGGCTGTCTGTCCCTGGCGTGATGACTTAGAGTGCCCAGAGAGGTCAATGGGTATAGTGACTGAGGGGTGTATTCCCTGAAGATTACTCCAGGGAGGGAATTTCTAAGAACATTTTAGCCCCCGAACCCTTTCTTGACCGGAACTCTCATATGATGTCCTGCAGCACCCAATGATGCCCATGGGGCCCTGGAGGCCCTTGGGTCTGGGGGGATGGCTGGACAGCAGACATGGGTGCCTTCGTGCCTTCCCTGTGGTCACTGACAGCTCTCTTGATGGGTTTCTCCAAGGATGAGTCCGAGGCAGAAAGTCTTAGATTTTTTTTTTTTTTAAGATTTTATTTATTGTTAGAGAGAGCACCAAAAGGGGGGGAGCAGATAGCAGGTGAAGCAGGCTCCCTGCTGAGCAAGGAGCCCGACCCTGGGATCATGATCCGAGCCGAAGGCAGAGGCTCAATTGACTGAGCCCCCAGGCATCCCTGAGATTTTTTATGGAAAGCCGGTTTTGTTGTTATTTTTAAAGATTTTATTTATTTGAGAGAAAGAGCAAGTGAGCACAAACAAGGGGAGCTGACTTCCTACCGAGCAGGGAGCCCCAGGCGGGGCTCATTCCCAGGACTCTGAGATCATGACCTGAGCCAAAGGCAGATGCTTCCCTGACTGAGCCCCCCTAGCTGCCCTTAAAAGCCAGTTTGTGCTATTTCTGGCCTCACAATGCCTCCTTACCTGGCCAGACACACATTTCAAAAACACACTTCCATGAGACACAGTGGTGGGGAGGAGGGAGGTATTGGTCTGTGGTCTGCATGACAGGCCGTTCCCCTGGGCGGGCTGGAGTGTGCATCCTCTGTAAGGCAGTGCCGACCCCACCGGGTGCAGGCTGGCGCTCCGTGGCGTCCTCTGTGACCCCCTGCATTAAAGAGAACAGATCTGACCCAGGTTAGGCTCTGTGGACTTGAACGTGGCATAGAACTTACTTGACGGAAACTGTTCGATCGGGTCTTGCTTTCCTGACATTTTTTGCTCATTTGGTAAGTTGCAGAGAGCATGCATTTGGTACCAGCTACTGTGCTAGGTGACCTGCTGGGGGGCCAGGTCCCTCGGGCTGGCCACAGCCCTGGCGCAGGTGGAATGTGTTCTAGATGCAAGATGCTCATTAAGCACTCATTTCTCTTTGATCTGTGAGTTGGAGCCCTGTCCCCCCGGGGGTTCAGGAAGATGCTGTAACCACCAGATAAGAGGGCCTGAGAGGGACCAGTTAGTGGCCAGCAGGGAACTTAATAATTGCAGGCGTCAGTTTGGGTGGCAACTCTGTCCGGGGCACCCAGTGTCTGGATAAGGGTGAGTCCGCCGTGGGAATCGTGATCCTGGAGGGATGGGGTTGTGGGTGGGAAATGACAGTGTGAGGACATTTGTTGGGAATTAGGGCTCCCTCTGTTTTTCACTGTCACTGCAACCCAAGAGCCCCGTTTCTTTTGGGGTCATGGTGGGAGAGAGGGAAAGGTGCCAATGGTCTTACTTGCCCAACGTCTGTACTCCCACTCTTGATCTCACCGAGGTGCCAGTGGGACCACACCTTGGCCATCCCCTGGCCCCGTTTTTGATTGTTTGTGTTGATCTTGCTGGAGAGTTTGTAGGGTGCTTGACTTGGGTCAGGGCATCCTATTCCCAGGCCCCATGTCCACTGTGGGGGCTCATCCCTGGAGTGCATGCTGGCTGGAGAGCAGAGGTGGGCCTGCCCCCCGCCCTGTGGCTCCCACTCCACCTGCTGTGCCCTGCAGGCGGCCACCTCTGGGCCTCTGACGCTCCGGCTGCAGCCAGAGGAGGGCTAGTTCCTGCCGGCTAGTGTGACCTGTTTAGCAAATCAGGCTCCGCGAGGCTAGAAGCCATTTCTCTGCCTAGCTGTGTTGGTGGGTCGCTCCTCCCCATTTATGATGTGTTTGACCTTCAGACCTTCTCTGGATCTAAATGGAAGTTGGGCAACTTCTGTCTTCCTCTCTTCGAGGGCAGAGAGTTCCAGGCCTGCTGTTGCTTGAGGTCAGCGTCCTTGCAGAGAGATCTCCAAGGGACTGGTGTGCACGCTCCAGCGTGTCTTCCTCTCCGGCCTCCTCCTGCCTTCTGGCTTCTAGAACCATGTGCTTCTTCAGAGGCTTCTCTCTGCACTCCTTCTTGTTCCCCTGGTCACCGTGCTTCTGCTGTCTGCCCCAAGCTGCGAACATCCTCACGTTCTTTTGGCCGACTTTTTGTGTCGTCGCATGCAGTGCCCATGTTGTTTCATTTCTGCCTCATGCGGGGTGCGAACCCCTCTCCCTGGCCGTGCACGCTTTGCGCGGTCCTGTGCCTCTGCCCCCGTGGGCCGCTGCGAGTCCTTGCATCGGGTCAACACTGAAGGCGTGGTGGCCTGTGCTGGGTCCTGGCACCTGACTCCCTGAAGGAAGGGAGCTATAGCTCATGGACCTCAGCTTGAAGGAAGAGAGGGAGCCCTGGGGTGCCCTGCTCGTGAGGCCCGTGGAGATGCAGCCCTCCAGCTCCCGGATGCCGGAGAGTCTGTCATGGTCTGTGAGATGCGTGCTGATTCCAGCCGGAGTGCCGTCACCCCAGGCGTCTGTGGTGGTCTTGTCTTCTCTTGTTCCGGTACAAGGGACCTCGTTCTTGGAGTGACGGTGATTTTCACTTGTACTCCGGACATCTCGGGTTTAGGGTGAGAGTCCGGATCCCGCTTCATCTCCGAAGCAGGGAGTCCCCTGTGGAGGCGTTGGCTCTGGTCTGTGAGGCCGCATGTCCCCTACCTGCTGGGCCTGGCCACTACCACCTGAGGGCATCGCCTTGTCGCGGTTCAGGGGGACGTCCACACCTTCCCAGGGCACTGCCTCCCCACAGCCGGTGCAGGGGAGACTCTGCTCCCCTCTGGGGCCCCTGGGAGCAGGGTGGAGGAGTGGAGGGTGCACACGCATGGCCTCGTCCCTTGTCTGGGGTCACTCCACTTCCAGAAATGCCCACTCAGCCCACCTGTCCCTCCTTCCCTTTATGATGCCGGGAGGGAGCAGGGGCAGCGCTCCCCTGTGGCCCCAGGATTCCTCCTGCAGGGGAATCAGGTGTCTGTCTCCATGAGGTGGGACACAGACGACCACCTCCTGTTTGGCCAGCAGACGCCGCGTCAGGGGGTCTGAGTGGGGGCCCCCTCTCCGGAGTCAAGGGCTGTGTGTGTGGGGGCGGGTGTGAAAATAAGCCCCCATGTGCCCCTGCTGGGACCTGGCTCGGGTAGGGTGGCTGTGGTGGCTGAATCTTTGATTTGTTAGACGACCTCTGTTTTCCTCTCATCCTTTGTGTGTGGGGGGGCAGACTTTCCAGAAGCCTACTTGGAGACTTCTGCGGTGCCCTGTCTGGGAATCTGTGGGAGATGAGAGGAATCCGGTAACTCACCCCATGTTCTTCCTCACATCCTGAGGCCTCCAGGCAGCGGACCCCGGTCTGTCGGGACCAGAGCTGTTCTGCCTCAGAGTCTGTGGGGCCAGAAAGGATATTTTTTTGTTTTTACCTGAACTGGCCTCCGCTCCCCCAGGACTCTGGTCCCAAGGACCCCGTCCCGGCCACGATGGACAGTGTGCTGCATGTTGCCTAAAGTCGGAATGTTGAGGGTCGGAGCGCATAGGCCAGTGGGGGTCATGTCCTTACCCTGTGTCAGGCAGGCTGTGCCTTTAGGTGTCCCCATCTTGCCCCCACCTAGTGGGTGACAAGGGACCCTGGACCTCCTCCAGGTTGCACAGTGGTGGGCGCAGGGCTTGAACGTGGCCTGGGATCTGCTCCATGTGGCGTCCGGTCCTAACAAGGACACGAGAGGCAGAACAGAAGGCTGGTGACTGTTCCCATCTTCCTTTCTAATTCACAGACGCAGGAAGGACTTCACAGTAAAATAGCTCGGTCTCGCGGGAAGCCTATGGTTTTACTTTCCCCAGTATTCCTTCGAGGCTTTAATCTAGCAGCGCAGCTCTCTGGCTTGGACGTGGGATGAAGCCCTGTGTTGGGTGGCCCTAGTTGCCATCCTTCGGCATCTAAGGGAAAGCCGCTGGGGTCCGCAGTGACCTGACCGTGTGCGTGTGTCTCTTCTTTGGAACCCAGGTCATCTTCTGAGATGTCTTCTGTCTTGAGGAAAGACACAGCTTTGGGACACCTGGGCGGCTCAGTCTGTTGCACTTCTGACCTTTGGTTTCGGTTCAGGTCACGATCTCAGAGTCATGGGTTCGAGCCCTGGGTCGGGGCTCCGTGCTGGGTGTGGAGTCTGCTTTTGAGATTCTCTTTTCCCCCTCTGCTGCATCCCCCCATTCCTCTTTCTCTAAAAAAGGGAAGAAAAGACACGGCTTTGCTCTGTAGTCTGTCATTTCCACAGAGGGACCCGGCATCTTTCCCTCGGTGGTGAGTTATTCAAGTCCTACCAAGGACACAATGTTGGAATTATTCATCAGGAAAGACTATTTTTCAGTTAAAGCTAATGGATTGAAAGTGAACGTATTTGGGTTCTTTTGAAACATTGTTAGAACCTCTGTAGCTAAATGATATCTAAGAGATCCAGATCGGGAGCCTAGGGGGCTCTGTCAGGTGAGCATCTGATTCTGGATCTTAGCTCAGGTCTTGATCTCAGGGTCATGGGATTGAGCCCCACGCCAGGCTCTGTGCTGGATGTGGAGCTTAGTAAAACAAACAAACAAACAAATAAATAAAATAAGTGATCCAAATCGGATGCTCCTGCAAACCTACTAACTGAGCCAGCCCCGGCCTTGGTGGAGGGACACGGGGTGGCCCTGTGGATCGTCTCTTCTTGCCAGCCCCTCCCCGATCTGATAATCACTGTTGGAGGAACCTGTAATTATGTCCATGTCTTCTCTGGTGAATGGATGCTGAGCCATTCCCTCCAGAAGGGCAGGACTTTGTGTGGGGGGCGTAGGTTTCCCAGGCGACTCGTCCTGGGTCTGGCGGGCTTGTGTGGGGCTCAGTCTGGGGGCTAATGCAGCTCAGTAGTGGGTGTTTCGTCTCCGGTCACCGGGGCAGAGCTGTGAGCTTTAGCACCTCCGAAGCATCTCTGGCCAGGACGACCGCGTCACAGCAAGAGCTCAGAAGGGCTTTGCGGGTCAGGGCTTTCTGCAAGGTGTGAATGGGTGACATGCTCAATTAACACACTTAGAAATAAGAGTAATTAGCTGTCCCCGATCATCAAGGTGGTGGACAGCGAGGGAGCGAGGGAGCAGGTGTGAGCTTGCCGTCTGTGAAATGTAAGAACAGAGCCGAAATTGACGCTGGTTGGAAACCTCTAAACCCGGAATGCACGGCTTGCTTTCCCAGCCGTGTGAGGGGTGGCGTTACACTCGAGATTCCAGACCCTTCTCCGACATGCGCTGCAGGGCTTGAGCTTTGCCTCCTAGGCTCTCCTGACCTGTAGTCCCTACGAGTCTGATGTCGTGAGAACCTAAGAAATGGGTTTACTTTGCTGAATTCACCAACGATCCTGGGAAAGGTCTGGAAGGCAGTACAGCCTTAATGCTTTCAAGGTTTTAAGACCCAGTGATCATACTCACATGTGTTTTGGATATGTAATTCCTGCACTTGGCACAAACCTTAACAGCTACAGAGGGCCTTCCGTGAAAAATAAGTCTCTCCCCGCAGGCCCCCCAAATCGCTCAGCAGTGCTTTGGGGTGAAGAAGGGCTGTGCAGGGAAGCAGACTGTGTGCAGCCTCGCGGGGTCACTCCTGCCACTGCAGAACCTCCTGGGGGAACGTGTGGGGCTCAGGGACCCCACAGCCCCTTCTCCAAAGCCCCAGAGACCAGGGTTCTGGCAACTCCAGCACCGGACTCAGGGGCCGATTGGGAAGGGAGGAAGCTGCAGCCTGTCCTCCGTGTTCATGCTTTCCCCAGAGATCTGAGGCTGCGAATTCTCAAGCTTGCTTTAGTTGAACGTTCCCTGTCAGTGATGTGAGTTTCATTGTACGGACAAGCACTGTGGTTTGAGATGCTGATCCCAAGGACTTGGATTTGTGTACCTTATACAGAGTGTTCAAATCCAAGCATGGTTTTACAGACCTTCCTTAATATTTCAGATAGTTTGGATCCCTTTCCTAATGACTGGAGGACCAGATTTGCAGGCAGGAAAGACAAACCTGAGGGGTTTCAGTGGTGTCAACGACACTCGTGGAGGATGGCTTGCTGGGGTGGTAGGTCAGGGACGTGGTGGCATCACGGCGATCTTTCCCTTTTTCACTTAAGTGATTCAGTCTCTTCATTTTTGTTCTTCTCTTATGTTTGGATATGCAAAGAGCTGCCCTGTAAAGGCACCCACAGGCATGCAGGAATTTGTAATAATTCGTACACCTCAGCCAAAGATTATCCTAAGTAATGATGCCAGTAGTGAAAACAAAATGTTAATGAGTTAAAAGATACGTGTGTGTGTGTGTGTGTGTGTGTGTGTATTTATATATGTGTATCAGGAAAAGTAAGTAAAAAGGACCCCGGTTTTAGGCCTTTGTGCAAATAATCCACATTTTAAATTGAAGATTACAGGGTTTTCCTTCTCCTGCTGGGGTCCCCTGGTCACACAAGGTAGGATGCCCTTCTCTGCGGAAGCTCCCGGTCCTTCCCTTTCTCCAGCTCCTGGGCTGGCTCCCCATGCTGATCCCAGGGGTGTCCCGGTCTGTGAGGTCCTGCACGCCCTGGGCGGCCCTGGCCAGGTCTTTCCTCATCGTAAAGCCTGGATCCTCATCTGTGAAGTGGGGACAAATCTGCTCACAGGTTTCGGAATTGTCTGGGGCTCTGCGCCAATATGGGCTTTCCTCTTATCAGGTGCTTGTGTTTAGTCAGAAGGGTGTCCCGTCCATCTCTTCCAAGAGGGTGGGCAGGGGAAGGTGGGGCGCAGCATTCTCGAGGACCCCGTTTGCCTCTGTTTTCATGACCCGAGGCCAGTGTGATTGTCTCTGGCATTGTGTGGCCAGGGATGGGGGTCATAAGCCGCTCTCCCGGGGTGCATTTCCGGGTGTTCTCTGGGGGTACCCTCGCTCTTCTCTCACTCAGTTGTTTCTTGACTTCCTCCAGTGCTGGGGACCTCGAGTCTGTTGGGTCGTTCCTCACAGGACCTTCAGAAGATGGGCTAGCAGTCTTGCCCTGTGCTTAGCACATGACTGCACATGTGTGTAGTAACAGAGCCCAGTGCCCGTGGGCAGAGGCACCTGGAGATTGAAGGTCAATGCCCAGCCTTGGCCTCTTCCGGCGCGCATGGACGAGATCCCGTTCCCAGGGGCTCTGCCCCCGAGCAGAACTCAGGCCCCGGATTTGGGCAGAGCACGGCTCCAGGACTGACCCTGACCACACAGTTGGCCAGCGTGGGTGACCCGAGGCAAGCTGCTGCCGCTCAGCCTCCTGGACCGTCTAGTGGGAATAATGATCGAGTCTCCACAGGACCACGTGAGGACGCGCCGCTCCTTACCAATAGCATTAAGTGAGGAGTGTGACCGTCACCAAGCTTTTATTTAAAAATTTCGCTGGTTGGGGTGCCTGGGTGGCTCAGTCGTTAAGCATCTGCCTTTGGCTCAGGTCATGATCCTGGAGACCTGGGTTCGAGTCTCACATCGGGCTCCCTGCTCGACGGGAAGCCTGCTTCTCCCTCTCTCACTCCCCCTGCTTGTGTTCCCTCTCTCGCTGTGTTTCTCTCTGTCAAATAAATAAAATCTTAAAAAAAAAAATTTAGCTGGTTTTCTGCCAGGAGGCTGACCAAAGCACTTAGGTGTGAGATATTGTGGATACGTGAACGGGACTCTTAATAAAGACATGGGGTATCAAGTCAAAGGTCATTCTCCTACATAGGGTCAAGTCCAGAGCCTTATACCTGAAACCCTGAAGTCTGAAGTGATGAGGTCCTTCTCTGCTACTCTGCTGCTGTCCTCTCTTTGTATACCTCTTTGGCCTGCTTCCCTTCCCCCTCTCCACCCACCCGAGATCTAGAAGGGATTCTTTCTATTTGTGTAGGAAAAAGTAATAGATTTTAAAAGTCCGAAACCCACCAGGGGCAGCTTCCCTCTGGGAATCTGGCCCTTGGGGCTCAGGTGTGGCATTCTGAGCAGCTGATTATATTGTTTATTGGACACAGTTGTGGTGGTCCCCCTTCCCGGCTTCCAGAGAGTGAGATGTGACTCTTCAAAGCTTTATTGAAATTTTCTCCCAGTGTTTCCCCTTTGCAAACATAAGAAAGGATTAATCAAGTAAAGAAAAGAGATGAGAGCTGTGGTTCTCAACTTTGGGAACACCCGGGAGCTTAAATGCCCGCATCCACAGGATTTTATTTTCACTGGCCTGGGGTACAGTCACAGACACAAGGGCCACACTTCCTGATTCAGCGGGTCTGCGTCCAGGTTGGAGCATGTGTGTGTGCAGATCTGTCTAGGGAGCCTCATTTGAAAACCACAGGACTGTGGGGTTCTCGTTAAGAGCATGGACTTCTGTACTGAGCTTCATCACATCCTTGGTCACTTCTGTCTCCTTCCCATCACTGGCCCTAGGTTCTTGACTCCTGCAACTTCATTTTACTTTTGCCAACAGTGGGAATGATTCTAGTGTGAGTGTGTGTGCCTGTGTCACACACACGCACACACATCCCTACCTAGCCTGTTGCCTGGTCTACACAAGCTACTTGGGAATCATCTTTTTTTTTTTTTTTTTTGTCTTGACAAATTGAAATAAGCACCAGTAAAAGCGTCCAAGTCCGTGGCTTTCTTTCCACGTAGGGGCGAAGGTGGAAGGAGGATGGGTTTCGGGCTGTTTTATCTGCAGTGTTTTCTATCAGAAGGGTGTATTTTATTTTATTTTATTTTATTTATTTTATTTTTTATTTTATTTATTTTTATTTTATTTTATTTTATCTTATTATTTTATTTTATTTATTTTATTTATTTTTAAAGGATTTTATTTATTTCAGAGAGAAAGAGAGCAGGAGCTGGGAGGAAGGGCAGGCAGAGGGAGAAGCAGTTCCCATTGATCAGGGAGCCTGACACGGGACTCGATCCCAGGACCCTGAGATCATGACCTGAGCTGAAGGAGACACTTAACCGACTGAGCCACCCAGGCGCCCCCATAAAGGTGTTTTTCTTTTTTAAAGATTATTTTGATTTGGTATGCATTTGTAATAAAGGTTCTAATTCCATTGAAATCTCCAAATTTATTTCTTTATTAACATCTGTAAAGTTACTGTCTGATTAAAAAATACTGTATCTCTTTGCTTTCATTTCATACACGGAGTTCTTGTTTTCTGTGTGTGTACCTTGTGGACGTGGAAGGTCTGTTCTTTTCTCGAAGACCCCTGCATACAGACGTCGTTGTTCGGAGGGTGAAGGCTGAGCCCTGTTGTCAGTTGTTAAGCACACCGGGGGCCGCGTGCTCTGCCGTCCACCATGGCGTGAGCGTCTCGTGCGACCCTCCCCTTTGCCGGCCCTGTCCCCACAGTTGTCACCGCGCTTGATTTTGTGCTGTCCTTGCATCTCTGCCCGCTCCCTCTCTGCCCCTCCCTCCCTGGCTTTGGCTTTAAACCATTTCTATTTCATTGCGATTTGAGTTTTTTGTTGTTTCTTTGTTTTTTAAACCTTGGAATAGTTTTGCATGTCATTTTGAAAATAAAGGAATCAGATGATGTTCATTGCTGTTCATCATCCGTCTTCGCAATCAGTCGTTGCTTTTTTGAATGCTGTCTTCATCGCCTCGTTTCTATTTTCCCTTTGATGTTTGAAGTATTACGGGTTTCTTTTTATGCGTTTATCATGACTTAGAATGCGGATATTCTGTTTTCAGCCCGATAAGTGACTATCTTAATATGTCACGAATGTTGATCGATTACGTTGTTCCTGGTAAATAGCAGGATCCCTGGCTTTTATGGAAAGGAGAGCTTTCTTTGTAAAAAGTCCTACAGTGATTTAAGACTTGCAGCTTTCCTTTGTGGTTTTATTTTTAAAAGATTTGTTATTGTTTAGTCCTTCCACACACAGTGATGCTGGTTAGTCCCATGAGGCCACAGACCTTCCGGAGTGCCATCCTGGAGGCCATCCCGGGTGCGGCAGGGAGCAAGACCAAGTCTTTGAACAAGAAAGCATTTACCAACTAGCAAGTGTGATAGGATTGATGTCAGGTGCTGGCCGAGACCGTGGAGCCTGGTGGCGGGGCGGTGAGCCGTTCGCCGCCCGTGCTGGGAGTCATCCAAGTGTCCGGAGAGGGGGCCACGAGCAGAAAGTCAGAAATGGACATGCCAGAGAGGACATAGTAAATTCCCTAAGGGCACATACTGGATTTTCCCAGCAGTGTTAGATGCACATTTTGGATTTGTGGCCGAGTCAAAATGGAAAGAGTCTGTCTCACACATTCAGTGACTTCGGGGGTGCTGGAGATGGCTAGTTAAGCAGAGGAGTGTGGTTTTCTAAGAGCACGCCAGAGGAGGTGACGTGCGGGGGCTCTAGCGTTCGCGGGGGAGTGGCTGTCGCCAACTGCTGCCTTGAGCCAGGCAGGGAAGGGGTTTGGATGCGGGGAGGTGTGGACAGTGTGGCAGGCCTGGTGGGCCACCGTCTCCACCCTGGAGGGTGGGTGTGGAAGGGAAACCCATGTGCTTGCAGGTCCTGAGTACCAACCTGACCAACCTGAAGCCGACCCTGTTTTCAGATCGTGGGTTGCATCCCTTCGTCACGCCAAGCATCAAGATAATAGGTCACGCACAGCATGTTCAGTAAGGAAAAGATCAGAACAGGAAGCATCAGCGTGGATTGCGTGCATCCTGAACACGCTGCCAGGTGTGTGGCGTGTCAGGCGTGTCGTGAGATGCAAGGGTCCTTCAGCACACCTGTTGGCATCGTAGTCATTTTATTTTTCTAGCATACGGGGTCATCCTGGTGGGAGGGGGGTGCCGGACAGCTGAAATCCGCCACAGGCATAATTTGCAGTTGGTTGTGATGGGAAAGGCATATGCGTGCCAACCTTCAGAGTCTCAGGAGCACCCGAAAAAGCATTATTTGGTGCAGTGTTTTAGAAGTTTATACAATTGTATCATTAATTTAGTAGAAATGGCCCTTAAAATGGAAAAATAAATAAACGTGAAACAGAAAGAATAAAGGCATTGTGGAAGTTCAGCTGCTGGATCCAGAAGGGTAAATATTGATGTTGTTGAGAAAAATGTTGACTCTAGAATCAGCAAACTTCTGGCTTTGCTTGAATGACTTTTCTGAACTGTAGTCTAATAGGGAAGAAAGTTCAAGCTTCGTGGTGAAGATTATTTAAATTTTTATCATAAGTTCAAAACTCCATTAAAAGGGGCAGACCCTGGGATCGCTGTGTGGATCAGTCCTCTGAGTGATTGAATTTTGATTTTGGCTCAGGTCATGATCACAGATCCCTGCATTGGGCTCCATGTTCAGCAGGAAATCTATCCCACTCTCTCTCTTTCTCTCCCTTCCTCTGTCCCTCTGCCTGTACCCCTGCTCGCTCGCTCTCTAAAAATGAATAAATAAAAGCTTAAAAAAAAGGAAACAGACTCCAATACATTATTTATAATGGCATTCTGGCAACGGACAAAATTCATAATCAAAAAGACACATGAAACCAACACAGCGAGATGACCTTATCCTTAAGCCCCTTTCATCGAAGGAAGAAAAAAGACAACAGTCGTTGGTACAATTTCCGAGTCACTCTACAGCTGTCATGAGAATGCCCTTTATTGTTGTAGATACAAAGTTGGGATATCTACCTGCCTCTCAGGCCCTCCCTCCAGTTATGGAGCACATCATTTTGGTAAATCAGCTGATGATCTGAATCAGCTTTGCAAAGGGGACACAGGATGTTACCACCCCTGCACTGTTGTAGGACGTTTCAAAGTGTGGTTTATTTTATTGTTCAGGAGCAGGATGGAGGTTTGAGTTCCCACAAGAGCTCAGATCATGACCATGGTCTTTGTTGGATGTGGATGGCAGGGTGGATTTATAGAGGCCCAGCCCTGGGGGTTCCATTTTACCAGCCAGACATTTGGGTCATGCAGAGTCACACAGCTGAGAGAGGGCTCAGCTGCTCAAGAGAAACCAAAATGGAGAAGCCATGAACAATTTCCAAGTGGTAGAACAAGTATAACCAGGAAACGTGGTGGTATTTAAAAAAAAAGAAGTTTGTATACAAGTCATTTTGCAATCATTGCTTTATCCATATTTGTTTTAGTATCCTAAGAAATTCTGCTAGACCTCATGGTTGTATTAAAAAATACTTAGCCGGGTGGTGGGAGGGGGTTGTGCCTGGGTGGCTCCGTCGGTGGTTGAGTGTCTGACTCTTGATTTCTTCGACTCAGGTCATGATCTGTGTCATAAGATTGAGCCCTCATTCAGCCTGTGCTCAGCGGAGAGCTTGAGACTCTCCCTTTGCCCTTCCTCCCACTCTCTCTCTCTAAATGAATAAATAAAATCTTTAAAAAAATTTAGCAGAAGTTGTTAATTTTATTAAAGGAAGCTCATTGAATAGCCATCTTTTCTGATACTTAAAAACTGGGGATAGAATGTATAAAACATAAAATTTACTGTTTTAGCCATTGTAAGTGTGCAATTCAGTTGACTTAATAAGTACATTCACACTTTTGTGTGACCATTGTGGCTACCTATTTCCAGAACTTTGTCCTTATCCCAAACAGAAACTCTGTGTCCACTGAACGAACTCCCCTTCTCCCCAGCCCCTCTCATTTCTGCCTCTTGTTTCTATACTAGGTGCCTCATGTAAGTGAGGTCGTACAATATTTGTGCTTTGGTGACTGACTTCATTTGGTATAATGTCTTCAAGGCTCATCCATTTCATAGCGTGCATCAAAATGATGTTCCTTTTCAAGTCTGAGTAATACTGCATTGCAGCAGTAATACTGTTTTGCTTATTTATTCATCTGTTGATAGACACTTGGGTTGTTTACACACTTTGGCCATTGCACACAGTGCCGCTGTGAATGTGGATGTACAGGCATTTGTGTGAGTCCTTGCTTCCACTTCTTTTGGGATATATGCTTAGAAATAGGATTTCTGGAACTTATGTTCATTCTCTGTTTCATTTTGGGGGGAGTGATACCATTTTCCACAGAGGACACACCATTTTACATTCTTATCACTCATGTCAGCAGAAGGGTCTTGGTTTCTCCACATCCCCACCAACACTTGTGATTTTGCGTGGCATCTCATGGTGGTTTGATTTGTGTTTCCTTAATGAGTAGTGATGTGGAGCATCTTTTCATGTGTTGGTCATTTTTATGTTTTCCTTGGAAAAATGTCTAGTTAAAGTCTTTTGACTATTTTTGAAATTGGTGTTCTCTTTTCTTATTGTTGAGTTATAGGTGTTCTTTATATATTCTGGATATTAATCCCTTAACAAATAAATGATTTGCAACTCTTTTGTCCTTCTCTGTGGGTTTTTTTACTCCCTTGATTGTGCCCTTTGAACAAACATTTTTAATTTGGATGATGTCCAGTTTTTCTTCTGTTGTTGTCTGTGGCTTTGGAGTCTTATCCTGGAAGTCGTCAAATCCAACATCATGGAAACTTTTCCATAGGTTCATTGATAGTGTAAGTCAAAAGCTCAACCTCATCCTTTCGGATGTGGATATCCAATTTCCCCAAAACCATTTCTTGAAAAGATTGCCCTTTCCCCATTGAGTTGTCCTCTTACCTTTGTTGAAAATCAGCCATCCGTTATATATGACGGTTTATTTCTTTGCTCTCTGTTCGAGCCCGTTAGTCTGTAGGGCTGTCCTTCCATTTCACACTATGCTTATCACTGTAGCTTTGTAGTAGGTTTTGCAGTCGGGAAATGTGAGTCCTCCAATTTTATTCTTATTTTTTAAGAGTTTTTTTTGGCCATTTGGGGTCCTGTGAGAATCTGTATAAATTTTAGAAAGGTTTTATCGATTTCTGCAACAAAGCTAGAGGGAATTTGTGAGGGACTGTGTTGGATCTTTAGATTGCTTTGGGTATTATCATCATCTGAATAATATTAAATGTTCCAAACCATGAACACTGGATGCTTATTTTATTTATGTCCTCTTTATATTCCTACAGCAACATCTGTAATTTTTCATGTATGTATCTTTTGCTTCCTTAGTTGAATATATTCCTAGTTGTGATTCTTGAGCTGTTTTGAGTATAGTTTTCTTAATCTCCTTTTTGGACTTTTTGTTAGGGTACAGAAATATAATAGATTTTAATGTGTCGATCTTCCATCCTGCAACTTTAATGCATCTATTAGCTTTAGATTGGGTGTGTGTCTTGTAATCTTTAGAGTTTTCTGTAGATAAGATTATGTCATCTGTGAGCAGAGATCATATGTCAGTTCCTTTCCGATTTGGGCCTTTTATTTCCTTTTCTTGCTCTATTACTCTAGCTAGAACTTCAAGTGCAGTGTTGAGTAGAAGAGGCAAAAGGCGGCATCCTCACCTTGTTCTGGTCTTAGGGAAGAGCTGTCTTTCACCGTTAAATCAGATGTTAGGCTTGGGTTTGAGACATTTTAGGAGAGACTGGAGTTAGGTTAGTTACTCTCATCTTCTTAGTGTGTCTAACTATAGTTTTCCTGTTCCAAAAGGGACCTACTCAGCAGGGCTTATGGGATATATGTATTTCTGGCTGAGAAGCAATCACACTCGGTAAATACTTTCAAAGGTCATATTTAGGTGATAAAATGGGCATGTTTCTGTGGTATTTTTGGCACTCCAACACCCATTAAATTTCAAGCCTCAGGGGGAAAGTAACGTGTTTTTGCGTGTTGAACACACCCCAGAGTTGCGGAGGTGTAGTGGGTAGGACGCACAGCAGGTGCGGAGTGAGCTGGCAGGAGTGTGGGAAGCCGTGGCAGAAGGAGGTGCGGGGTAGTGGGTTAGTATGGGTACAGAGAGCGTTCTTCAGCGGCCAGGAAGGCCCATTCGCTGCAGCAAGAAATGGGTGCCAGGAGGATGCGAACCGCTCCCCCGGGCCTGTAGGGATGTAGGTGAAGGGGAGAAAAAATAGCATCCCGGGAAAGTGAGGCTGCAGGCTGAAGAAGTGGGGTGAGTGTCTGCAGGAGGACCCGGGGCTGGGAGGCCGTCCACGCAGAGCTGTCAGACCCTCGTGGCCTTGGGGGGGGCCCACGGGAGGCAGCACGGTGCGGTCCTGGGCCGTGGTCGGTTGGCGCGTAGACATCAGAGTTCTCCCGAGAAACCGAACGTGTGTATGTCGGTACAGAGATATATCTTAAGGAATTGGCTCATGTGACTGTAGGGGTGACAAGTCTGGAATCCATGGGGCAGGCGCTCAGTCCAGGAACTCAGGCAGGCATTTGCTGCTGTCTTGAGGCCAAGTCCCTTCTCCGGGGTGTGTGTGTGGGGGGTACCTCAGTCTTTCCTCTTCTGCCTTCAACACATTGCACGAGGCCCATGCCCCTGATGGAGGGTGATCGCCTTTACTCAAGTCCCATGAGTGCACATGTATAAACCATCCCTCCGGAGCACTTTTATCTGTCTGTCCATCTAGCTGTGTATCTAGGAGTTATTGATTTTAGGGGAGAGAGAGAACGTGTGAGTGCGTGCGCCTAGCAGGGAGGGGCAGAGGAAGGAAGAGTCTCAGGCAGGCTCTGTGCTCACCATGGAGCCCAATGTGGGGCCGATCGCACCACCCTGGGATCAGGACCAGAGCTGAAGTCAGGAGTCGGAGGCTTAATCGACTGTGACCCCCAGGTGCCCCGTGGAGTACTTTCAGACCAGCCTCTAGGTTGGTGTTGGATTAAATGGTGCCTGCGGGAGGCTGGACACAGGAAGCTCGGGGGGGGGGGGGGGGAAGAGGGAGGGGACCTGCCACAGCTGTGCCCATGCAGGGAGTGGAGTGGTCCCGCCGTCTTGTTAGTGCTTCCGTGGCCCCTGCCCTGTTTCTTCCAGCCTGGCAGCCTCTTAGAGATTGCTCTTTGGTTTCTGTCCAGGTGGCTTAGAGGATCCTGCACACTTGCAGGAAACGTAAGTGATTGGTGAATGTTACAGGTTCCGGGCACTTCTGTTCCTTTTAGCTAAAATGACAGTTCAGTAGCGTTCTAATATCTTGGGTCCGAGTTAGTTTTCTAGGACCGCCGGAACAGAGTAGTACGGACTGGGTGGCTCAAACAACGGATCTACTTTCTCATGGCTCTGGAGGCCGGAGTCTGAGATGGAGCTCTGGGCGGGGCTGTCCGTCCAGAGGACTCTCCTCTTGGTGTGCAGATGCCCATCTCCTCCCCTGTCTTCCCACGGTCGTCGTCTGCGTGTCTGTGTCCCGATCTCCTCTTACACCAGAGCAGGGCCCGTCCTGATGCCTCATTGGAACCTAATACCTCTTAAAGACCCCCCACCTCCACATTCAGCCACGTTGTACATCCTGGGTGTTAGGGCTTCAACTTCTGAATTTGGTTGAGGACCAGGTCAGCCCATTACTGGGCCTTACCTTGATTTCTCTGCTATTTGAGCTGATGGAATCAGTCTCCTGACCTTTGCGCCCCATCTGGCTTTTGGTTTCGCCTGGGGAAGCTTCTGTGAGTCTTTGATTTCTGAGTTCTAAACACCCAGACTGGGTTTGGAGGGAGCATCTCTGTTGCAGGGGCGTGGGAGGTGAGGCATGGGGCTCAGGGAGGGCAGGCTGTGCCCTGCACAAGTGGCCACTGCTCTCTGCGCCCCGAGTTCTGTGCCAACCTGCAGGCTGCTGTTTGCCCCTGCGTTCGGCTCCTTGTTTCTGGGGGCTGTTGTCCGTGTTTCTGCAACTTCATTCTCATGGATTCGGTGTTCTGCTGTATTCTGATTTGACTGTCCCCAGCATCCAGTTTATCTTGTCCTGGGCGCCTGCATGGCTGCACTGTCTTCCATTCTCCTCTCTAATTTCATGGAGAGAAATGAGCCTCTTTCTAAATTGTCTTTATTTTTTCATAGTAAAGCAGCTTCTGGGAGATGAGCCCTTCCACGCCCCGAGCATAGGAGCAGAAGTGTCTGCTAACCTCCGTGTGCCTGCTCCCTCATCGTAGGGGTTCTTGTTACACAACCTCAGAGGCGAGCTCATGTTCCCGAACAGTCCCTGGACCTCCGCTGCTGGCGTTGGCTCCCGGACATGGTGGGGCGGCCGTCCTGGAGTCTCTTGTTTTCTTCCCGCTCTAACAGGGTGACATGTGTGACCTGTGGAGTCCCCTATGTGAAAGCTGTCCTGCTTGGATCCTGGTGCCGAGAGCCTGGTGAAGTGGGGGCAGCGTCCACACATAGTTTACATGGTGGGAGCGAGACCAGGAGGGGACATTTACAATTTTGTGTGGAGAGATGAATATAAGCCCACTCTGAGGCGCAGGATCCCAGAAGGGACCCTGACAGAGCCACCTTGGAGCAGTGATGATTGGCGAGAGGCAGTCTGAGGGGACTTCCTGGTGGAGGTGATCCTTGCACTCAGTCCTATAGGATATAGTGAGTTCGCTGGTGGTGGAGCTGGGACCGACAGCTGCAAGGGCAGAGGCTCAAGCGAGGGTGCAGGGCGTGCCTCTCTGGGATTGATTATGATGGGGAGTGTTTGTTGCTGCCATTCTTGAAAATGTTTTCATGTCTGATGATTCCGAAGGAGAAGACACTGCTTCAGTTCCTGGAATCCCCACCCCGCTCTCTGATTGCTACTGAGATTTAGAAGGAAAGATGTGTCTCGGAGAAGCTCTCTTCGTGGAAGTTTGGCAGAGCGTTTTATTGTGTTCAGGGGCAAAGGGGTGACCCATCCGGAGCCCAGGCCAAGCTGCTAGTCGTCCCTCCCCTCAGTCCCAGTCCTCTGCATCCTAAGGGAGGGGCCTGTGTCAGACTCAGCTGGGAACCTCGTAAGCTTCCTATGAGGTAGAGGCAGGCCTGTCGGTTTGTGTCACAGTAGGTTAAAAAAGAAAAAGGCAAGATCTGCGTTCGTGCTTATCAGGAGCTCGCTGTAGGAGCCGGTATGCTTTCTAATGTAGCTTCTGGTGTCTGCAGCTCATGTGGAGGTCAGGAGAGTTTCCCATGTGTTCAGAAGTCCGTTTCTGTGAAGGTTCTTCTCAGAGGTTGTGCTCACAGAGCCATGGCCTTTCAGGGAGAGTGTGGAGAGGACTGGGGGCCGTTAGATGCCCCAACAGTGCTTGACCTTGGCTGTGGCCGGGAGACCGTCGTGCACACAGGTGGCGCTCAGAGGACCCCAGCGGCACACACCTGTCTCTGTGCCTCATGGGAATTGGGTTAAATCCATCTTTGCCCAAGTAAGAGAAGTCTCTAGGATGTTAATATCTGTAATGAGGAAAGGAGCCCAGGGGTCCCTGGGAGCTCCTGGGAAGGCGTGCGGTCAGTGCCGTGGGCCAGCGTCCCCCTCGCCCCTCTGGGGCCCCTCCACCCCGCAGGCCCTGGGACCCCGCGGATGGCTCCCAAGGCTCTGTAGCTGGCATTTGTCTCTGTGTTAGAAGGCAGGCGAGTACTTCCGTGAGTAGAGGTCCCAACCAAGCACCTGACCGCCCAAGGGGCGTCCCAAGGGCCACCGCCTTAGCCGTGTCACTGTCTGACAAGTTGTGAGGGTGAATTCCTTCCCTGGTCCGGCTTCTCACCGTCTGTCTTTGTTGCAGGCGCTGCCAAGAGGCCAATGTAAACGGAAGGCAGAGCCGATGGCTGTAGCTGGCTGCCCGGATTCCTTCTTGCACCGTCCCTACTACCAGGTATGGGGGAGGGTGGACGGCTGCCGCTCGCACACGGTGAGGGTGGCCCAGGGTCGCGGCACAGATGTCGTGAGAGACCACGACCCTCCGCGTCCCTTGCACCGAGTGGCCGTGCTGGTTTTGGGGTCGTTCACGCAGACACAGCATCGGGGCAAGACGCGGGGAGAGGGAGGGCTCTCGGCCCTGGCTCAGCCTGCCTTTCTGAGATGCAGTCCTCGCCCCAGACCGGCTCTTTCTCACTCGCCACCCAACAGCCTCGGGTGGGGTTCGGTGGAGGGCACGTTCAGACCTGCCCCTGCAGGTTCTCGGGCTGCTCGGTAGGTTCCCCCATACGCTTCCTTCATCTTCTGAACCACATTTGTGTTTGAACTTTTACTTGACAGTGTGGAGGGACACATCTGAAGGAATGGACAAGTGAGGCATGATCTGCCTTTTTTTTTTTTTTAAGATTTTATTTATTCCAGAGAGAGAGCATGAGCAGGGGGAGGGGTGGAGGCAGAGGGAGAAGCAGACTCCCCACTGAGCAGGGAGCCTGATGCGGGGCTCGATCCCAGGACCCTGGGAACTCGACCTCAGCCGAAGGCAGATGCTCAGCCAACTGAGCCGCCAGATGCCCCAAGCTTGTCCATCTTTATGAGTCTTTCAACACTTCAGGTGCTTGTACCATCTCTCTCTCAGCCTCAGTTTCTCCCCAGCAGGGTGCCCAAGGTTTGGAGGTCCTTCCATATGCTCTGCCCATAACCTGATATTGTTTTTTCTTCTCTTCATCTGTAAAGTCTTTCATAGGCACCACGGCTGCAAAGAGATTTCCTCTTTAATTTTGTTTGGCATCGAAGTGATGTGAACCTTCAAAGAGAGGCTAAAGGTTAGGAATACTGTTCGTTGTAGCCTGTGAATTTGAGATGAGACTGAAGCCAGCCACAAGCCAGACAAGAGCGCCGGCACCCTAGCCAGACTATGGAGTGTGCCGGGGGACAGCGGGTCTGTTCAGTGGGTGAGCTCTGTGCATGGCCCTCTGCCTTCTACAAGGTTGATTTCTTGTTCTTAAAGGGCCTCACCCTGTTGACGAAAGCTCTGTGCTGCATCCGCGGCTCGTTCTCCCACGGTCACATCGCTTGGGCTCGTTGTCTGGGCCCAGACTGTGCCTATCCATCATCTGTCCTGCCGCCCTCCTTTACACTATCTCTCCCAAATGGAGGGGATAGATCAGTGCACCACAAGGGAAACCGTCCCTGGGGGGGGGGTCTGTCTGCAGGTTGGTGGAGAAGTGGTTACAGAGCAGACCTTGAGGGCCAGACCTCCAAGTCCCTCTCGCCATGCCCCCCACCTCCCGTCTTCAGTTTCCCACCAGGCCATACAGAGAGGGCAGAAGCAGCAAGTGAAGGTCACGCCTCACTCTCTGGACAGCTGTTTGTCTTTGCTGACTCAGTTGCCCGAGGCAGCTTTGCAGGAGCCAGGAAGCCGTGGGTGCCTGGTAGGCAGCCCCAGCCAGCCTCTGTCACCCCTGGAGGAAATGCTCCGTCATGCCGTTCGGTGACTTTGGATGGTACGGTCTTCCTCCCATAAAAACCCAGCAGCCAGACTTGGCAGCTCACATCCGCCGTTCCTGGAAAATCAGATGACAGTTCCAGGATTTCTCAGAAAATGGGATGATTTACAGTGAGCTCCAGTCTTGAGCAATCTGCAATTACAGCAATTAGAGACATCTCCCAAGTTTTTGTAGAGAAGAATTTCTTAAGATCGTCAGCATACCAACGGTTTTCTGATTCTAGCCATTTACTTGGAGCTGGGGCGTGGATTAGTTATGGGGTTCGGTCAATGGATTGCTGAGATGTAGAGATTTTGACGGACACAGAAGCACCCAAATGAGCATGTGCATTAAATTATCCTGCTTTCCACGGTAGGGACTGAGTGGAACGGGCGTGACGGGGCCCTGAGGCTGGTGGAAGAGGGGGCAAACAATTTCACTTTGAAGATGGGGGTTTTTCCTTTAAAATATGATAATTGTCATAGTTCTGTGGCCTGGGGGGGGGGTTGTCTTGTAACGTTCCTGTGCCTTAGTTTCTCTGCTGTTAAGAAAGGGTTAATGGTGTCCAGGTTGTGTGGGGATCAGAGCAGATGCACAGAAATCACCCAGCATGGGGTGGCCACACTTGGACACCCAGCCCAAGGTACTTACATTTCATTCCTTGGTCATCAACTGGGCCAGATAGAGCGTCAGAGCTAGAGAGACAGCTCTGTATGAGGCAGGCAGATTCCCGGGGCTCATGAGTCCTGGTGAGGGAGGTGGACATGGGGCACCTGGCAAATAAGATGATCATGAACGAGGATAATAATTCTGAGGCAAATAGGCCAGTGGGAGAGAGAGGAGGTTAGGGAGGCCTCCCTGGAGGAGGTGTCTGGAGCCGGGATGGTGCCCAGGCAGGACTGGGCAGGGCTTTCTCTGCAGAGGACAGAGGAGGAAAAACCTGGCCTAGGGAAGTGAGGGCAGAGGTGAGACTTCAGTGAAGTAGGAATGGGGTGGTTATAAATAGATTCCTACAGCCCATTGTTTGTGGTATTAAAACCCCAGAAGGTCCAAACCAGGAAGTATTCTCCTTTCTCACATCACAGCAAATCCTGACTCGGCTCGTTTCGAACTGTGCCCTTTAGGGGCATAATAGTTCCAGCAGTAGTTCGCCCTGGCCCCTGCATTCTCTCTCTGGAATCCAAAAAGTCCTTAATTCCCACCACCTTCTAGTCCCTGGGGTTGCGAGGAGGGGATTACGCACCTGTGAAGAGGTACATTTTATTTATTGACTAAAAAATGAAAGCAACATTTATTATCCTTAAGAAAAAATACAAAAAACAAGGAAGCGTGATGAGTTCAGGTAGAACATGCAAACACAACGTTGATCGGGGCTTTGGCAATGAAGTGTAAGCGTGAGCATAGGTTATCAAGATTACTGTTGAATTTCCAAATATTTATTCTGAGTATCGAGTTTGACTTTTATAATTTTTATTCTTGATTTCTGAGCCAAAAACACATTTGTTAATGGGACACCCGGGTGGCTTGGTCAGTTAAGTGTCTGCCTTCCGCTCAGGTCATAATCCCAGGGTCCTGGGATCAAGCCCCGCATTGGGCTCCCTGCTCTGTGAGGAGCCGGCTTCTCCCGCTCCCTCTGCTGCTCCCTCTGCTGTGTGCTTTCTTGTTCTCTTGCTGTCAAATACATAAAATCTTTAAAAACAAAACAAAACATGTTTGTCTTCTAAGTCACATCTAAGCAAGTGTCCCTTAGGTAGGGATGGGGGCAGCCTCCTGGAGGCTGATTCCTTCTCTGCCACCGAGCAAATTCCTAAGTTCTGCGCCCGCCCCCCCTCCCCCCTTTGCTGCTTCTCTGGCTCCATTTCAGTCCCGTAGCCCCAAGCCTTCGGGCTGCGAACCTTTCTCTGGAGCTCGGGGCTGGCAGACGACAGCCGTCGGCCCGTCCAGCCCCCTGCCTGCTTTTCTAAATGAAGGTTTATGGGACCAGGGCCATGCTCGTTTGTTTACATCTCCGCAGTGGCTGCTTTTGGGCCCAGCAGCCGAGCGGAGTAGCTTCTGGTCCTTTACAAAGAATTTGTTTGCCAAGTGCTCCTCCAGGACACCTAGTGTTCCAGCGAATGCTGGGCCTGGACAGAGGCCAGAGTGGGCCTCCTTGTGTTGGCCGGCTTGCCTGCTCCTGGTCGGGGCCACGGGGGCAAGACTGGGGTCCAAGCGTGGGTCCCTGCCTGCCGAGCACATAGAGCGGGGGGGTGTTCTGCTGGGCCCGCTGAGGACTGGGGACAGCGGGTTCCTGAGCCTTCTGGCAGTGTCTGCGGGAGCTGGGGGATATCATTCCTATAGTCTTGATTTGGGATCGGTCCCCGGAAGTGAATTCCATTCCCGAAGCCCATCCCTGTTCTTTATCTTTTTATCCAGACACGCATCGTGTAGCCTCTTCATTTTTATTCTTATGCACCTGCGTCTTAGCAAAAGGACGTTTATATCAGACTTCCGTTTTCTTCCCAAACTTTGTGGCTGGTGACTTTGGCTCGCCATGGCTGTCACCATCAGGCTAGAAGGTTGCGCAGGTCATTCGTCCCATCCCTTGTATTTGCTTCATGAGAGCATCCCAGCCGACAGGACATCTGCCTAGAAGCGGTTTTGGAAATCATCTCAATTTCGATTCTGAATTTCGTAATAACCACTATTTTACAGAGGTGTTTTGTGAGGGAGAGGAGGGAACTCGCATGAGTCGTGCACTCTACGCTAAATAAATCCCACGTCCACATCTTCTCTTTAGAACATCGCTGTGAGAAGCAGAGGTGACTTAGCGTGCTCGGCGCATTGAAGACCCGCAGGAAACCGTCGCTTTGATGTGCTGATGTGAGCTGCTGTCGGATTTCTTAGAGTGTAGACCTCGTCTCTAGAAGTAGAGTTATTAGGTGGTTTGGGATACCTAGGTAAATTGGAGACTGCAGTCTTCCCAAGCCTTTCAAACCACGGCAGCACCGCCGTGTGAAAACAGACGGACGGCATTTGGTTTGGAAAGCCGTTTTCTCCGTGACCCGGTTCCGTCTGCCGGAACCCGAGGTAGCGAACAGCCTGTTAGGAAGTTTGTACTTTCTGCAACTTACGGAAGCCGCTGAAAACTCTTTTCTTTCATTGCTGGGGGTAGCGTGGCTCCTTTGCTCGTAGACTTAACCGTGTGAGGAATGACAGGCAGACTGTGGCTAGATCTCAGGACACAGATGCCCACCCTGCTGCCACAGACTCCCGGCCGTGGTGTGACGGACAGGCAGGCGCAAAACCAGCTGGGTGGGTCCGCGTCAGCAGTGTGTCTTGTGGGGACCAGCGGGGACCCCGTGTCATCCTCTGACATGTCATGTGGGTGTTCAGCCCAGAACTCGTGACTCCGTGGGCAGCGGCATGTGGCGAGCACTCAGCACTTCTGTGCTCCTTGTCTTGGATCTTCCCGTTTAACCTCCCGCCAGCCCTGGGACATGGGACCGCCACGGTGTCCCCTTTCCAGAGGACACGAGGATCACAGCTGAGAGGCTCTTGCCCCCTCCTGAGGAGCCTATGCGCGGCTGTTCACATCTCTCAGACTGAGGCGGAAGGGTATCGTCAGGGACATCTGGGTCCAGTTTTCCTCCGAGCTCCCGTGATGCAGTGTTTCATTGGTCCCTCTGATCCTCCGTTTATTTCTTTGATTCTAAAATGCCATGAGATAAAGCCTCAATTTAATGACAGCTTTTCAATTAAAGAGAAGTTACCAGCTTTCGTCCTTAAGTCCTTATGATGTTTGTAATTTCAAAATGTCAAAGGTAGGCAGTCTCTGAAAACCAGTGAAATGCTGTAAATAAGGAAATAAATAATACTCTTGAAGGGCCTTCCGTTGTCCGGTTCCTGGCACATTTTCTCATTTCCATCCTTCTGGTTTGTCTTTCCTTCTTAGAGGAAGCCCTCAGCACTCCAGGTGGGGCTGGCCAGATCGGAGCCGGGGTACTAGAGGGGACTTCCCCCTGCTCTCAGGGCACAAGAACCCCATCCATCATTGGAGGCCAGGATGGGCTTTTGTGTGGGGAGAGGGTCACTTCGGGCAGGCTCCCTGTGTTCTGGGCATCCCCGGGGGGTCGTGGTCCTGACCAGCCCATGAGCAGTAGAGAAATCCAGAGAACATGTTGAGAAATTTTATAGCAATTTGAATGTTGAATGTAGTGGTAAAAACTATGCTGGGTGTTATCTTTGCTTTATCTCATGTTTTAGTACTTCCTTTTTACTGTGTTTTATATAAAATAGTCATGCTGGACTGATTGGTATCAAACATCACCCTTTCCTGCGTACTCATTCTGGCCTTGGATGTGTGAGACTTGTATGGGGACATTTCACGAGACACACTAGACTTCCTGAATCTGCTAGACTTCCTTCTGGTCAGTGGGGGCCGAGGGAGGACACCCTGGCCCCCGCCCACTGTGCCCGACCAGGGTCCTGCCACCCTCCTGTGAGCTGCCCGTGGCCAGCTCAGACCCTGGTGTCCCCACCCTGCAGGTGAGCCCTGCCGATGGCTGGAGGAGGGGCGTGGGGGGCCAGGGGAGCAGAGCAAGAAGGTGACATGGTGGGGTTAGGATGTGATGGGGACCATGGGAATCGGGGCCCTGGTTCCTTGGGGGCTGGTTGCTGAGTGGCAGCCTGGCTCTGGATGCCAGCCAGTCACCTACCTCCGACCTGCTCGGCTGGCACTCGGCTGCTGGGCCTGCCTGCTGAGGGCGGGAGGGTTCCCTTCCCTGTGCTTGCACGTCCTGGGTGCGTTTTTGGGGTCCGCTGCGTGCTGTGTCCGCGTTGGCCCTTGGGCCTGGGGGACTCTACCCTGTCTGGCTGCAGCCCACCTGTCCTGTACCCTCATGTTGCCCCATTGTAGCTGTGGGGTCTTTTGTGCCCCTTGCCCCTGCACCTGCCCCCTGGGCCGCATCTTCCATGAGAAGTTTCTCCGGATGTCAAGTGAACACTCCCTCTCTACAGGGAAAGTAGCCAGGCCTCCCAAGGGAGGTTGACGGGAGGCCTGGTTTGCCCATCGCCCACCCAGGGTCCAACCGCTGCTCTGTGGGGCACGCATGCACACACGCCGAGTTCCAGCCACAGGCTATGGGTCACCATGCTCCTGGGCCCACTGCAGTGCCGGGAGCTGCGGGGGGAGGGCTTTGCCGACAAGATCAGATTGGGGTTTGGGAAGCAGGCTCTGGCTGCCGTGTGCTGTGTCGGGAAGTCTGTCCTGTTTCTGCGGGCTGTCCTTCTCGGACTAGAGCACAGAGGCCGGCATGAGGCCTGCCCGCGTGGCCTGTTCGTGGACAGTGGTTTCGTCCGGGGCCACGGCGGCGGTGTTCCCTGGCGCAGTCTGAGACAGCGTCACGGCTGGGGGGACCTGTTACTCCTGATGGCATCTGAAGACAGCAGACGGGCCACGACGTATCGGGGAGGGGTGGTCACGGTTTGTGAACATTGGCGGAACCTGTCCCCGGGACTGAGGGGACGAGGGCATTTGTCGGTGCAGGCTCGCTGATGGATGTGGGCGCTGGGGAACGTGTGTGTTCGTTCAGCCCCAGAGACGCAAACTGTCGCGGATGCAGCGAGGGCAGGTGCGCCAGCGGGCCAGCCGGGGAGCACTGCTGTGTGCTAACCCAGCAGTACGTGGCTTGACACTGGAGCTCAGGCAGTTGCAACGGGTTTTTTGTTCTTTTGTTTTAATGGTGCATTTTGGGGGGAGAGGAACCTTTAAATTACCCCTTTTAATAAAGCCTGTGGAGTAGTGGAAACGTGAGCTTTTCAACTCTTAAATTCCCTGTTGAAGTGCTTGCTCTAGGTGTGTAGGGCAGGTTTCCGTTCTGTTTGGGTATTCCTGTATGGTGCTTCGTTCCTCTGGAGTTGCGTAGCACCCTTATCGTTGCCTAGTTATGCTTCTCTCCCTCTGCTCCCTGTGCCTCATTCGGCGGTGGCGGTAGATGGGGCAGCACACCTGCTCTCACCGCCCCTTTACTGGCCCAGCACTGAAGGGTCCCTGACTTCACAGCTGTGTCTTCGTCATTCTCAGCTGGGCACTTCCCCAGCACGTGTCAGATATTTCTGCATGTCTGAAGGGGACCCTGAGAATGTGGCTCCTGGGACCTTTGAAAGATTATTACTACATTTTATTAACTAGGACGACACCATAAAAAACCCCAAAACCAAACCAAACAAAGAAAAAGCCCCCG